>JAVRXN010000014.1:23596728-23711728 GCA_033556935.1 Timema podura
TTTTGAAAAAAAAATGCCACAGTACACACAAGCCGGGATTATAACCCCGGTCTCCCCGTCATCAGCAGACCATTCTATTACGATAGTGACGCTTTAAACCATTTGACCACCGAAGCTGGCAGTTAATAGTTAAAATTAAGGAAACTATCGATCGTTTTGATCTAAGTTAGCGAGTTGTAAGATTTTGGATACATAAATATATATTTTAAACACATAATTACATCAATCTTTGGAGGTTCAACCTCCTTTCAGAAATATGAGCTTCATTGAAATATATACAATTAACTCAATATTTTATTATTTAATAATGTTAGTTCTAGAATAAAATAGTGAAATATTAAAACAGGGTATTGTGTTATTAGCGCTTTATTTATATAAAACAAAATCAACCCATTATGTAATGACATTGAGTTATCCATAAGATAAATGTTGAGCTTAATCTTTTGTGATATTTTAGCGCTAGTTTTAAAATAAATGTTGAACCTAATCTATGGTGACATTATGGTGTTAGTTATAAAAAATATTTGAGCCTTATCTATGTTGATATTATAGTGTTAGTTCTAAAATAAATGTTGAGCCTAATCTATGTTTATATTGTAGTGTTAGTTCTAAAATAAGTGTTGAGCCTAATCTATAGTGATATTATAGTATTGGTTTTAAATAAATGCTGAGCGTATTCTATGGTGATATTGTAGTGCTAGCTCTAAAATAAAATTTGCGCCTAATCTATGGCGATATTATAGTGTTAGTTTTAAAGTAATTTTTGAGTCTAATATATTGTGATGTAATGTTAATTTTAAAATAAATGCTTAGCTATGTTATCTTAGTTTTAGTTCTAAAATAAATACTGAGCCTTGTATTTCATAATATTGTTTATGTATTTTCTCACCACAATAGGGTTTGTTGCCCTTGGTATTTACGACAAACACCCCCCTGGCAGGATAGTAGGGGGTGAACAGCCCTAGAGGGGTACACGAATTAAGGTTGCAGTCACCCTTCTTGAGGGTGTAAGCATCATTTAGTCCACCGCTCAGCATCCTGAAACAGTGAATCGATCTCATTGTAGTATTTATATTGTGCCAGATATTATAGATATTATAAATCGATAGGATGAGAAGTGTGTATTTTAAAGATTTTCCCCAAAGTTCGTCTGCAGTGTAGTTGGTAAATTCCTAGCGGGGGAGGGGGGAAGAACCACTATTTTAGCTAGTCGGGATTAATTCTTAGTCTTTCAAATCAGAGTCGGCTACACTATCCGTGCACCCTAATAGTCTGATGCCACACCAATCAACTGTATTGTGTGTTTATATGATTGTATCTTACATATATATTTTTTTGAATTTATTTGAGGTTTTTACTTGCACTTTCTGAATCGACTGATTATATCAACACACTAGAATTTCTTTGAGTGAGAGTGAATGGGCCTAAAATTATTTTCCGGGGAAGGTATTCACACATATCTTCCTGGGTTCTTTTAAATGCCACAATCGACATGGGAACAACGGATTTACTCCACCTCCGATGGGAGCTGTGCTACGGATTTTTATAGCTCAAGAAAAATCCGTCGACCCTGGCTGGGATTGAACCCACTAACACCGGGTCCTGAGGCGAGCACTTTACACCACAACTGAGGTTGACTGTATTTTATACAAGTTTGGCTTATCCCTGCAATAAAACTAACAACACACCCTGGTAAAGTTTGCAGAAACATTCAACGTTAAATTATTTAACAAGGATTTGAACCAAGAGTGTCTAACGCTCTTTGACTATTTGTCCAGTCCTGAAAACGGTTAGGATCTTTTAATCTTAAGCGGACTCTTTGATTTAACGTAAACTTTCTATAGACAGGATTAAAAGACCACAGAATTAGAGAATCACAGGTTTACGAGACAATAAAATTACATCATTAAGGTACAACATGGTTATAGGATTGTATAGCAACAGCGCTATATAATTGTAGTAATAATAATGGCTACATGATAAAATGACTACAGGATTGGATGGCTACAAGATTAGGTGGCTAAAAGATTGGATGGCTACAAGATTAGGTGGCTAAAGGATTACATGGCTACAGGATTACGTGGCTGAAGGAGTATAAAGAAACATGATTACGTGGCTTAAGGAGTACATGGTTACAGGATTGTGTGGCTGCAAGATTACGTGGCTAAATTTAATTTAATTTTAGCACCGCGTCTTACTACCCGTTCGGGATATACGCCAAGTACTAATTACACTAATGGATTAGGAAATGAGAAGGTTGAATTTAGAGGAAGTGAACCCGCATTTGCGTGGAGGGAGAGTGGAAAACCATTTAGAAAACCCCCCCCCCCCCCAATTCACCCGACCGAGATTCGAACCTCGATCTCCCCGTCCTCGGTGGTCTGACTCAACACGACTGGCGCGTTAGCCAACTACGCAACCGAGGCGGGTTACGTGGCTAAAGAAGTACCTGGATACAGAATTACAGGGCTACACGATGACATTGTTACAATATTACGTGGGTAAATGATTACAAGAGATGCGTTTTAACCATTTGCGCCTTATGTGTTAAGCACTTTTAGCTATCAGCTCTGCAATATTAACTATTAGTTATGCGTTATGCATGAATATAAACACAGACCAAAGCTTGATTCACCACGTTCGCCAAAAATTGGGAGCAGAATCTGCTTGAGTGGTTCAGAAATTCACACGCTAGAAATGATACTTACTTAACAACTAAAACTTAAAACAACTGATTTTATCGATATATTTAACTTTCTATTGGACAAAAGATATTTTAGATTATTGTCACGAAGGATGTTTTTTTTAGTTATGGTGTTGTGTAATGATGCTGATTTCTTGTGATTTGCTTAGAGCTCGTCACGTGACTACATTTCAGTTCTTTTCTAGTTTTTTCGGAGAAGGTGTGAGTCCATAGTAACTGATTAAACAAGACTCTAAATACCGAGGCGATTAATGATGGTTCGGCAATAGATAGGTTATTTTGTGAGCAATGTACAACGTTCCAGAGTTAATTTCCCGTCTCCCGTACTTTTTTTTCACCAAAGATTTTTTTTATAGCATATGCCACCAGCGTTTGTCGGCTAGACATTCCTGGTCTTCTTCTGATGTTGAGGCACCGTGTGTGTAGGTGCGGTTATTTTGACACGATCAGATGATGTGATGATGATTATAAGGTTCCAGTTGAAACACAACATATATTTCATATTAACGTTAGTAGAATCTATGAGTCACAGTGAAGTACTACTGGAGCATAATTTATTCATTTTCTAAAATAGAGAGTAGGCCTACAATAGCTACATAAATAGTTTTTTTATTTACGCTCCTTAAAAAAAAGCTAGCAGTAAAAAATAGGACAATTCTTAAAAATTTCTCTGACAGTGAAAACGACCTTGACCGATTTCTTTCTATAAAGTGAGATCGCCCAAGGAGTGGAAACTTCCCTTGAACCGCAGAAAGGGTTGCGAGGACGGCCATTGGACAAACCCTTGCCGACACACACACCCTAGACCTCCAAATTAGTATTTATTTATTTATTTATTATTTATTTAGCACCGCGTCTTACTACCCGTTCGAGTTATACGCGTAAGTACTAATTACGCTAATGGGTTAGGAATTGGGAAGGTTGAATTTATAGGAAGTGAACTTGCATTTGCGTGGAGGGAGAGTGGAAAAAACATTTAGGAAAAACCACCCCCAGTTCACCCGACCAAGATTCTAACCTCGATCTCCCTCATCCTCGGATCTCTAGCTCAACACGAAACCAGCGCTTTAGCTAACTACGCCACCGAGGCGGGTCTAAATTAGTAGTCCAGAATGTGGACCACTATTATTGGTTCATCCTACCTTGAGACCGGAAGTAAACAAACATTCCCATATCACTACGCTAAGGACCTACATGATTGGTAGAACACGAGTGCAATATTTTAAACGGGCGCAACCATGTACAGTCATTATCATAGCCCAGTAGGTCACTACGAATTTTTGTTTGTTTTAATACATTTAAATTTCCTGTTTTATATCTAACCAAACTCTGGCCAAACTCAGCAAACGCCATAAATAGACAGGAAGCACTCAACACTCACAACCATAACTTTAACGCTGCCGAGATGAACTGTCGACTGACCGTTACTGACTTGCGTTAACTTATGATAAGGACTGTACCATGGGTTCCCTCAACGCTGAGTCAGGAGTTTGTTGAAATTCGAATAGCGCTTGCAAAGCTTAAAGTATCATTTCTAAATCAAATGAAGAGAATATCTCAGTTATAATAATTTTTTCAATGTTATTTTAAAACAAGTTAAATACAAAACTAAGGAGGGACTATTTAGTGAAAGGCTACCACTGAAGTCCGTTCAGTAACAAATCAGAGCATAGACTTCCACGTGGCTTTGTTTACATCAGGTGTCAGCTTAGGATGATTCAATAATAGATAAGAGAACACCATCAATTAAAGTGAGTTTGATTCCAACATTAGGACTGTCCCTGAGGTAAAACATCCATTTGTGAAATAATGGTATGGTATTCACCCTAAAGAGAGCGTCTTGAAGTCTGCTTTGTGGCCCCAGAATACACATTTCGGGTGATGAAGGGCGGCTATAAAATACTTGTAGGCTCTCCCTTGCTCACACATGACGTGGTTCTGTATCGCTGGGGAAAACAAAAAGATTATCATTCTTGGATATACTTTTTTTTTACAGTGGAACCTCGTCCAACCGACCCTAATTTATCCGACTGAAATTTATGTGTGAAAATAAATGGTGGATTGTTGTAACAGATCACATGACCTGACAATTGAATACGTAGATATAGTAACTTGCCTAGTCATCAGACAAGGTCTTTCATATAAAAATAGGACTGTACATACTGAATATGATGGTTTAAAAGTTGTATAAATACCTGGAAAATAAACATTTCTTTCCAACGAAATGTTATGTTTTTTAAATTTTACCTTCAACTTTGATGTGCGACAGATCTTTAATTGAAGTAATGTTCAAAGCTGTTGGTACAGGAGGACAACCCGGTTGATTGGAGCCGCCATTCATGTAGAAATCTACATGACCTGTAAAACCACAAGACACGTTTTCAAAGAAAGGACTTGATTTCTAAAGTAGAATAAAGAATTACAAACACGTTGTTAACAAACAGATCTTTTTTTTTTTGACAATGCGTCTTTGGGTTATACGCGGTCATTAATTACGCTAATGGGGCAGAAAATGAGGACGGTAGAAATTTAATGTGGAGGGAGAGTGGGAAATCATTAAGGGAAAAACACCTTAGGTATATCATATCGGAAATCAAACACCGATCTAAATCACCAGTAATTCACTCTAAGGGTCAGTTTCATAGTCAGATTTAGTACGCCTAAAGTGCGGCGCTATACTAAATACAAGACGTCACCTACCTGAAATTGAATGGAATGGGCCAGTTTCATAGTCAGATTTAGTATGCCTAAAGTGCGAGTTGATACTAAATACAGGACGACACCTACCTAGAACAAAGTGGAATGGGCCAGTTTCGCATATGAAACTGGCCCATTCCATTCAATTTAAGGTAGGTGACGTCTTGTATTTAGTATAGCGCCGCACTTGAGGCGTACTAAATCTGACTATGAAACTGGCCCATTCGATTCAATTTCAGGTAGGTGACGTCTTGTATTTAGTATAGCGCCGCACTTGAGGCGTACTAAATCTGACTATGAAACTGGCCCATTCCATTAAATTTCAGGTAGATGACGTCTTGTATTTAGTATAGCGCCTCAAGTGCGAGTCGATACTAAATACAAGACGTCACCTACTTTAAATTGAATGGAATGGGCCAGTTTCATATGCGAAACTGGCCCATTCCATTTTGGTCTAGGTAGGTGTCTTCCTGTATTTAGTATCGACTCGCACTTTAGGCTCACTAAGTCTGACTATGAAATTGGCCCTAAAGACTAGAATGTAGCGTTAGACCACGCGGCCACCTATGTGGGTGAAAAATTCATTAGTTTATTCAACTAACATCACGACTTATTATATTTATACCAGCATAATAACCGTTTAAAAATCAATGGTTTCATTTCTAGTAGTGTAATGTGTCCCATTCAAATTTGATGGACAATGATTGCGAATGGGATTAATTTTTAAAGTTACCCTCAAAATATGGAAGGTGCATTTCAATTTAAGATTCGACACTAGATCAAATATTTATTC
This sequence comes from Timema podura, assembly GCA_033556935.1. Classification (NCBI taxonomy): domain Eukaryota; kingdom Metazoa; phylum Arthropoda; class Insecta; order Phasmatodea; family Timematidae; genus Timema; species Timema podura. Next base: position 23,602,923 of record JAVRXN010000014.1, read on the forward strand.
CAATGAAAGTCGAAAACTGTTCCTCGATTATAGACTTCATTATAAACAACATTTTTGTTGTATATTATTTTCTTAGTTCTTTGGGGGGTCTCTCATGTGAATTTTCGTTTACCAAGTATTACTGCACCCTTTTTTGTTAGGGACTTCCAGCTTGCAAAATGTCATCTTCTTTCTTCTGGCCTTTGATATTTTTTCAACATTAAGTTTTTGAAGAAAAAATGGGGCCCTTATCCCTCCTCCTCCCCTGACCCACACATAAATCTTTGGCCACCACCTATTCCTGCACACTCTTGGGTTAGGGGTTGACCGCCTGAAAAAATTAAGTTTCCTAAGTCTACTGGACTTCAAGAGTATTTCGACATTTTTCTTTTGGAACCTACTCTACCCATTTTTGGGGTGTCCCTTGGGAATTTACTGTCACCAAATATTCCTGCACCCTTTTGGGTGCTTGCTACCTGTCTGCAAAATGTCAGGTTCTAAGGTATTCTGTGGTTCAAATCTTTTGACTCTGGTTTTTTTGTAAATCCCATTTTGGAGACCCCCACTGAAATTTTATGTCACCAAGTATTCTTGCACTCTTATAAACTAGGTGATATTTGCTTGAAATATTTAAGCTTCCTATCTCTTCTGGGTTTCGAGAATTTTTTTGACTTTGATTTTTTATAGAAACCCTCCCATTTTGGGGGCCCCAATGGGATTTTTTGGTAAGCCAGTATTTTTTTATTCTTTTTGGTTAGGGTCTAACTGCCTGGACAGTTAACGCTTCCTAGGTCTTCTGGGCTTCGAGATTTTTTGATTTTGTGTTTTTTGGAAATCCCCCTGGGAGCCCTTATGGGGATATTTAGTTACCATACAAAATTTCGGCTTCCTAGGTCTTCTGGGTTTTGTGATTTTTTTGACTTGACAGAAGAACTGGTAATTATTATAGTGAATATAAAAACCTTTACATTTTTTTAAAATGAATGGAGGCTATAGCAGATGATTTTTTTTAAACTCCATAATTTAAAGCTAAAACTTCATTTAAATACATCTATTACCTAACAATGTTTTAAAAATTAAAAGTTTCATTTTTACTTTCTCTCTATCTTACAGGTAGAGAAAGTATTGTGATCGTCAAAAAAATCGAACTCGAGATTTTGATGAATTTTGACGTTTCATGACTTCCTGAATCCGAAAAAGTGGTTTTTGAATTTCCGTCTGTCTGTCTGTCTGTCTGTCTGTCTGTCTGTCTGTCTGTCTGTCTGTCTGTCTGTCTGTCTGTCTGTCTGTACCTCCAACTAGAGCCTAAACTATTTTACCGATTGAGCTGAAACTTGATATCTAGGGTTTTGATAGGGTTGCCCCGAGGGGTTTTTGGAATTGGATATCTACCCCTAAAATTAAGGGTAGTTTACTGAAGGGAAAAAAGAGAAAAAGTCGATTTTCTCAAAATCGGCTCTAACGATTTTGATTAAATTTCATTTATGAACATTAATAAATATTCCAAACAAAATGGCTACTCTCAATATTTCGGCAAAATCGCTTTAAGGGCTCCGGTCTGATGCGTAAATTAACATTTTTTATAATAGCTCCGAAACTATTTGAGATATGAAATTACTTAGCATTACAAATATGTATATATATTTATAATACAAATATTTTATTCGAAACATATTTTTATAAAATCAATAACTTTCAATATATACGCAATTATATATATATTTTTAACTTTTTGGACATTAAAGCTTAAGTATTGCGACCGTAAGAAAAACTAACCTGAAATGTTGATGGATGTCGACGTCTCATGACCCCCCGAACCCTTAAAAATAGTATTTGCAATGCCGTCTGTCTGTGTGTCTATTAAAACTTAAAATTAAGGGTAGTTTACTGAAGGGCGAAAAGAGAAAAAGTCGATTTTCTCAAAATCGGCTCCAACGATTTTGATTAAATTTCATTTATAAACATTAATAAATATTCCAAACAAAATGGCTACCCTCAATATTTCGGCAAAATGGCTTTAAGGGCTCCGGTCTGATGCGTAAATTAACATTTTTTTAAATAGCTCCGAAACTATTTGAGATATGAAATTACTTAGCATTACAAATATGTATATATATTTATAATACAAATATTTTATTCGAAACATATTTTTATAAAATCAATAACTTTCAATATATACGCAATTATATATATATTTTTAACTTTTTGGACATTAAAGCTTAAGTATTGCGACCGTAAGAAAAACTAACCTGAAATGTTGATGGATGTCGACGTCTCATGACCCCCCGAACCCTTAAAAATAGTATTTGCAATGCCGTCTGTCTGTGTGTCTATTAAAACTTAAAATTAAGGGTAGTTTACTGAAGGGCAAAAAGAGAAAAAGTCGATTTTCTCAAAATCGGCTCCAACGATTTTGATTAAATTTCATTTATAAACATTAATAAATATTCCAAACAAAATGGTTACCCTCAATATTTCGGCAAAATGGCTTTAAGGGCTCCGGTCTGATGCGTCAATTAACATTTTTTTAAATAGCTCCGAAACTATTTGAGATATGAAATTACTTAGCATTACAAATATGTATATATATTTATAATACAGATATTTTATCCAAAACATATTTTTATAAAATCAATAACTTTCAATCTATACGCAATTATATGAATTTTTTTTAACTTTTTGGACATTAAAGTTTAAGTATTGCGACCGTAAAAAAAAACTAACCTGAAATGTTGATAGATGTCGACGTCTCATGACCCCCCGAACCTTAAAAAATAGTCTTTGCAATGCCGTCTGTCTGTGTGTCTATAAAAACTTTAAATTAAGGGTAGTTTACTGAAGGGCGAAAAGAGAAAAATTTGGTTTTCTCAAAATCTGCTTAAACGATTTTGATTAAAATTCGTATCTAGGCGTTGATTAAGATTATAAATAAACTGGCTATTTTCATTTTCCTATGAAAATGATTTTTAGGGTACTTTACAGAAGCGTTAATTTCCGTATCTCCACAACTATTGGAGAAACTAAACAACTTATCATTGCAAAATTGTAGGACTATTAGAAATAAAAAACTTTTATTTGACATATATTTTTATAAAAGCAGCAGTTTCTGAGATATTTGCAAATATATTAATACAATTTTGTGAGCTTTAGTTGTAAACATATACTACTTAAGTCTTAACGCAATAATTCTCCAATGCCATAGAGTAATTAAATATAAGTATCTAAAAAAGTATGTTATTTTTCCTTAAATCTCTTAGGATAAATGTTTGCATAGCAATGATCTATCTCCATTTTAGACTCAATAGTCAATATTTACATTTTTTATTGGTCAAAATGTATAAATGAATAATTAAATATCAATGCGATGACTTGAAGATCTGCAACCCCTTATAAAATGTTAATATTTTAACCAGAAATAGAAATTTTAATACGAAGTGTTGACCCTTGTGGAAGACATTAAACTGTTTGAAATGCTCTTAGGTGGACAAAGATGCGCCTCTTTTCTCATTGATTCTATATCATTGTATATTATTTTATGCGTGTTCTTATGTGGAGTGGTGATGATACAATGTACATTATTCCGTTCAGAAATCTTACGAGTTTAAAGAAAGAGAGAGAAAGTCTGTGCGGTGTGCCGTACCATTTATTTATTATAATGCTTATTTAAACATAGAAATATCCCTCGGTTTTTATTTTACAGCACGTTTTACCATCCATAAAGGATTTTCTTTATTTAACTTCCTTAGGGATTAGGGACGAGGAAGATATAATTTAAAAGAAATGTACCCAAATTTGCGTGGAGGTAAAGTGGGGAAACCCTTTGGATAAAAAAACACCCACCCGGGATTTGAGCCCCAACCTCCTCGTCACTGGCAAAACCAGAATATACATGTTTAATCCACTTGCCTAAGGAGGGAGGTTATATAGGCTAATTATATATGCTATTTGCTGCTTTATCTTAATATTCTTATTGATTTAAATAAATAACAAAGACGAATTAGTTATTTATATTAATTTGCAAATAAACACAAATTTAATCTAAACACATAAGTTTTAATCTCTCGCAGGGTGTCGAACCAAAGAACTTCAGTGAAGTAATTAAAATTAGAAGGGACTTCACAAAAAACTAGAGTAGACAATATATATATATAAAATTTAGAGGTTATCTACCCACATTTGCATGGAACGAGAGTGGAAAATCATTTAGGAAATAAACACCCTCAGTAGACCCAACCGAGATTCTAACCCCAATCTCCCCATCATCAGCAGAACTGTCTAACACGACTTTGGGGCAGCTCGTGGGTTGTTTCCAAGGCTATCTCAGCTTGACAGGACTGTAACAGTGTAACAGTAAACTGTTTCTTCCAACTCAGTATCAATCTTGAACAACTCTAAAGCCAATGCAAATATCAGTTTACAACATTATTGTGTATGTGTGGTTGTCAGAATAGGACAGTAGGTGAAGTAAGAATTTACTTTTACAGTACAGTCACGTTGAGTGTAATCAACCCTGGCGACAGCCCAAGAGCCTCCACTGCATGTCATCTAAAGGTGACCTTACAATAATTGACGCCCCCTCTCACCTATGGGCTCCATCGCACCGAACCCCATGTAGGGCAGGAAAGGCTTAGCGTCGGTGTGAACGACGTCTATGAAGTCGGCGTCTCTTTTATCCAGTCGTACCAAACGATTATGTCCAGAGAACAGGGGTTGAGCTGGGTCCAGGGCTGACAACAGAAAACACAAAATATCAGTCTCTTACCAGGGATTGTTTTCATGGATCTTCAGGGACAGTGTGCTGAGTGAGAACTATTTAAACAACAAAAACTATCAGCCTCTTCCCAGGGATTGTTTTCATGGATCTTCAGGGACAGTGTGCTGAGTGAAAACTATTTAAACAACACAAACTATCAGCCTCTTCCAGGGATTGTTTTCATGGATCTTCAGGGACAGTGTGCTGCGTGAGAACTAATTAAACAACACGAACTACCAGCTTCTTCCCAGGAATTGTTTTCATGGATCTTCAGGGACAGTGTGCTGCGTGAGAACTAATTAAACAACACAAACTATCAGCCTCTTTTCAGGGATTGTTTTCATGGATCTTCAAGGACAGTGTAATGAGTGAAAACTATTTAAACAACACCAACTATCAGCCTCTTCCCAGGGATTGTTTTCATGGATCTTCAAGGACAGTGTGCTGAGTGAAAACTATTTAAACAACACAAACTATCAGCCTCTTCCCAGGGATTGTTTTCATGGATCTTCAGGGACAGTGTGCTGAGTGAAAACTATTTAAACAACAAAAACTACCAGCTTCTTCCCAGGGATTGTTTTCATGGATCTTCAGGGACAGTGTGCTGCGTGAGAACTAATTAAACAACACGAACTACCAGCTTCTTCCCAGGAATTGTTTTCATGGATCTTCAGGGACAGTGTGCTGCGTGAGAACTAATTAAACAACACAAACTATCAGCCTCTTTCCAGGGATTGTTTTCATGGATCTTCAAGGACAGTGTAATGAGTGAAAATTATTTAAACAACACCAACTATCAGCCTCTTCCCAGGGATTGTTTTCATGGATCTTCAGGGACAGTGTGCTGAGTGAAAACTATTTAAAACAACACAAACTATCAGCCTCTTCCCAGGGATTGTTTTCATGAATCTTCAGGGACAGTGTGCTGAGTGAGAACTATTTAAACAACACAAACTATCAGCCTCTTTCCAGGGATTGTTTTCATGGATCTTCAGGGACAGTGTGCTGAGTGAGAACTATTTAAACAACACAAACTATCAGCCTCTTCCCAGGGATTGTTTTCATGGATCTTCAGGGACAGTGTAATGAGTGAAAACTATTTAAACAACACAAACTATCAGTCTCTTTCCAGGGATTGTTTTCATGGATCTTCAAGGACAGTGTAATGAGTGAAAACTATTTAAACAACACCAACTATCAGCCTCTTCCCAGGGATTGTTTTCATGGATCTTCAGGGACAGTGTGCTGAGTGAAAACTATTTAAACAACACAAACTATCAGCCTCTTCCCAGGGATTGTTTTCATGAATCTTCAGGGACAGTGTGCTGAGTGAGAACTATTTAAACAACACAAACTATCAGCCTCTTTCCAGGGATTGTTTTCATGGATCTTCAGGGACAGTGTGCTGAGTGAGAACTATTTAAACAACACAAACTATCAGCCTCTTCCCAGGGATTGTTTTCATGGATCTTCAGGGACAGTGTAATGAGTGAAAACTATTTAAACAACACAAACTATCAGTCTCTTCCAAGGGATTGTTTTCATGGATCTTCAGGGACAATGTGCTGAGTGAGAACTATTTAAACAACACAAACTATCAGCCTCTTCCCAGGGATTGTTTTCATGGATCTTCATGGACAGTGTAATGAGTGAAAACTATTTAAACAACACAAACTATCAGCCTCATACCAGGGATTGTTTTCATGGATCTTCAGGGACAATGTGCTGCGTGAGAACTATTTAAATAACACAAACTATCAGCTTCTTCCCAGGGATTGTTTTCATGGATCTTCAGGGACAGTGTAATGAGTGAAAACTATTTAAACAACACGAACTATCAGCCTCTTCCCAGGGATTGTTTTCATGGATCTTCAGGGACAGTGTGCTGAGGGAGAACTAATTAAACAACACAAACTATCAGCCTCTTACCAGGGATTGTTTTCATGGATCTTCAGGGACAGTGTGCTGAGGGAGAACTAATTAAACAACACAAACTATCAGCCTCTTACCAGGGATTGTTTTCATGGATCTTCAGGGACAGTGTGCTGAGGGAGAACTAATTAAACAACACAAACTATCAGCCTCTTCCCAGGGATTGTTTTCATGGATCTTCAGGGACAATGTGCTGAGTGAGAGCTACTTAAACAACACAAACTATCAAATGTCGAGAAAAAAAGTAACATCTCTGTTCATCAAAGAGCATAAAAATAAATTTCCCAGACCTCAATTTAAAAACACAAGTTATTTGATAAGATATTTGAAACTATTGGTTTTATAAAAAAAACATAAATTTCAAATAAAGGCTTTTAAATTTCTATTAGTATTACAACTTTGCGATGACAAATTATTTTTTATCTTAAACAAAATTGGAAATTTCCGCCTATGTAAAGTGAGTAGCCTCAAAGTAATTTTCATGGGAAAATGAGGGTTTCTGGTTTGTTTGTAATATCAAAAAAATTCATAATTACGAAATTTAACTAAAATCTTTAAAGCAGATTTTGGGTTAGTTGATATTTTTCTCTTTTCACCTTTAAGTAAACAATCCTTAATTTTTGCTGTTAATATATAACTCTTTCAAAAAAAACCTCTGAGGTACCTCATTAAAAACCCTTAATACCAAGTTTTATCCCACTCAGTAAAATGGTTTTGGTTCTAGGCCCAGTAACAGAAGAAAGACATAAATGTAAAAAAACAACTTGTTTGGCTTTTAGGGGTTTAAACGCTGACATCCATCAAAATATAGAATTCAAGCTTATATTATGTTCACAATACTTTCTCTCTCCGAGGGGTTGTGAGAAAGTTAAATAATTGATAGAGTTTTTTTAATTGAACTTAAGATTTGTAAGTCCTCTTACGTATAGAAAGATTTTTAAGCTTCGATTTGGATTCGAGATTAGAGATACATATACGTGGAATGAAGATTCGGATTAGTAAAACATAATATAATATTGTGTATTTTAAAATAAAGAATGGTACAGGGGAAAAGGGGGAAGGTCAAATTTGAACTTAAATTGAGTTAATGCTGCCATCTGTTAGACAATCAGGATAACTTTATAAGGAATTTTTAATTATTGTTAAAAGAGGTATTTTTTTAAAAGTATCTGCTGGGTTCCTGACGAGGTCTGAGATTTTAAAGTTGTCCTTGAAAATGTGTGTGATTTGACTCCCCAGCTCCCTCCAACCCCCCCTTTCTCATGTAAGCTTTATATCCTATCTCGTCACCAACATTAACTAAACTGTTATAAAAATGAATAATTCAACTGACACATAGTTATGTTCGAATAAAACAACATCAAACAAGTATAGGTCCACGGATAATAAACTTTGAGCTGTTACAAACAAACAGTCCCGATAGTGTCACCTGTGATTCGTCCTATCCTGCTGATATTTTTGGCCATGTAGCTGCAAGCGTGGCTCCCGATACTGTGACAAACCAAATGGAACTTGGAGGAATTCCCTCCATGATAGTCGATCAAGTACTGCCCAAATCTAGAGAGAACAAACAAACATAATTTAGCATACGTTTCATCTACCCACTACCCACCTCGGTGGCTCAGTTAGCTAGCGCGCTAGTTTCGTATTGAGCTAGACTGCCAAGGTTCGAATCTCGCTCGGGTGAACTGGTAGTGGTTTTTATTAAATAGTGTTACACTCTCCCTTCACGCAAATGCGGGTTCACTTCCTCTGTATTCAACCTTCCCAATTCCTAACCCAATAGCGTAATTAGTACTTAAGCGTATGACCCAAATGAGTAGTAAGACGCGGTGCTAAATTAATACTACTCGTTTAAACTATACCCATACGTAGGCCTACTAACCAAGCTGATGTGCTAGGGATGAGTAAGGTTGAATTTAGAGGAATTGTACACGCATTTGCTTAGATTAAGAGTGTAAAACCATTCAGTGAAAACCACACTCTGTACACTCAACCGGGATTCGACCCCCGATATCCCTATCATAGGCAGTCTAGACTACTGCAATAATGAGGCCTTAGACCAGGTGTCCACCGATGCGAGTAAATAAATAAATAAAAAAATATATTTTAAAAAACCCCACAGCGTCAGCCCGCAATTGAGCCATTTCAACCGAACGGCCACCATCTGTTGGCGAAGATATGGTCAACTTTTGCGGATAGAGGGTATCATGAGGTAGGCACAGCGAACCTCCAGCCATTAATCTCAGTTTTCTAAACTTTTTCATTCAAGTAGCTTTAATCTACCGCCAATCTAGAGGGAGCCTGGTTTGTTTCAAGATGATGCTGGTGCAGATTATTTGTGCACTTGTCCTGCTCTTCTACCTTCCTACCTAGCCTCACTGGGTGGTAGTGTGGTGCAAGGCGTCAGTCTCACAATACACTGGATCATTGGTGACAGGAAGTGATCGAGGTTCTAGTCTGGACTGATTGCACTAGAGATATTTTTCTCACAAAGTGAATTACCATGGTGGAATTTTCTCATCCCCTCTCCAAGCTAATGCGGGCGCACTCCCTCTAAAATACCTTATTCATTCCTACCCTTTAAACTTTACTGATGTTATTAAAGTAGATATTAGAAAAAAAACTATACTTTATTTAAAGAGGGGTAGGGGATTTTAGAGTATCTTAGAAGAAATGTACCCGCGTTCTCGTGGAGAAAGGATGGGGGATATCACAATGAAATTCATTATATGGGAAACCATCCTTCAATGTACACTCGTCTGAGATTCGAATCCCGTCCTCTTGGACAAAAAGAGCCGAGATTTTCCAATAAGTTATCATGGCAGGCTTTTGTGGGTCGAAAAGGCCTTTTACTGTCACAAAAAGCTACCTAACACCCCTATCCCCTCTCCATTACCTGAAAGCTCCAAGCAATAGATAACATTGTGACAATATTTATAATTATTATGGATTAAATAGCCAAACCATTATAGTTGTTAGTTACTGTTATAGCAGCTTATAAAGATCATATTCTTTAAATAGAAAAATGACACCTGGACAAGGGAATCGAAAGGTCCCGAGTTTTATTCCTGTGTACAGGTGTTATTTTTTAATTCAAAGAATATTTATATCTGTATAATAATATCACTGGCATAGATGTAGGCCTAAAACTGATGGATGACCGAATTGATGAAGATTTAGTTCATGAACGACTGAACTACGAGTTTTAGCATCACGAACTGTAATTCGCAAACGACTAAACTATTGAATTATATAACTAATTAATAATTTCAGTGAACTGAATCAATCCACTTTGAACTATTTCCATTAATGAGAAATTATTCCCTTCCCTAAAAAGGTGACCCTTTCCAACCTGGCCATCTCCGCCCCGACCACCCTAATGTTGGCAGCAGCCTGGCAGTAGTTGACGTCCTTGGACCCTTTCCCCCAGTCCACGACGAACACATTGCCGTCGACCTGGAATGAAACAAGAGAGTCACCACAGTGCCACGAGGAACACATTGCCATCGACCTGGAATGAAACAAGAGAGTCACCACAGTGCCACGAGGAACACATTGCCATCGACCTGGAATGAAACAAGAGAGTCACCACAGTGCCACTACGGACACATTGCCGTCAACCTGGAATGAAACAAGAGAGTCACCACAGTCCCACGAAGGACACATTGCCATCAACCTGGAATGAAACAAGAGAGTCACCACAGTCCCACGAAGGACACATTGCCATCGACCTGGAATGAAACAAGAGAGTCACCACAGTGCCACGAGGAACACATTGCCATCGACCTGGAATGAAACAAGAGAGTCACCACAGTGCCACGAGGAACACATTGCCATCGACCTGGAATGAAACAAGAGAGTCACCACAGTGCCACGAAGGACACATTGCCATCGACCTGGAATGAAACAAGAGAGTCACCACAGTGCCACGAAGGACACATTGCCGTCAACCTGGAATGAAACAAGAGAGTCACCACAGTGCCACGAGGAACACATTGCCATCGACCTGGAATGAAACAAGAGAGTCACCACAGTGCCACGAGGAACACATTGCCATCGACCTGGAATGAAACAAGAGAGTCACCACAGTGCCACGAGGAACACATTGCCGTCAACCTGGAATGAAACAAGAGAGTCACCACAGTCCCACGAAGGACACATTGCCATCGACCTGGAATGAAACAAGAGAGTCACCACAGTCCCACGAAGGACACATTGCCGTCAACCTGGAATGAAACAAGAGAGTCACCACAGTCCCACGAAGGACACATTGCCATCGACCTGGAATGAAACAAGAGAGTCACCACAGTGCCACGAGGAACACATTGCCATCGACCTGGAATGAAACAAGAGAGTCACCACAGTGCCACGAAGGACACATTGCCGTCAACCTGGAATGAAACAAGAGAGTCACCACAGTGCCACGAGGAACACATTGCCATCGACCTGGAATGAAACAAGAGAGTCACCACAGTGCCACGAAGGACACATTGCCGTTGGTTGACCTGGAATGAAACAAGAGAGTCACCACAGTCCCACGAAGGACACATTGCCGTCAACCTGGAATGAAACAAGAGAGTCACCACAGTGTCACGAAGGACACATTGCCGTTGGTTGACCTGGAATGAAACAAGAGAGTCACCACAGTGCCACTACGGACACATTGCCGTCGACTTGGAATGAAACAAGAGAGTCACCACAGTGTCACGAAGGACACATTGCCGTTGGTTGACCTGGAATGAAACAAGAGAGTCACCACAGTGTCACGAAGGACACATTGCCGTCGACCTGGAATGAAACAAGAGAGTCACCACAGTGTCACGAAGGATACATTGCCATCGACCTGGAATGAAACAAGAGAGTCACCACAGTGTCACGAAGGATACATTGCCATCGACCTGGAATGAAACAAGAGAGTCACCACAGTGTCACGAAGGACACATTGCCGTTGGTTGACCTGGAATGAAACAAGAGAGTCACCACAGTCCCACGAAGGACACATTGCCGTTGGTTGACCTGGAATGAAACAAGAGAGTCACCACAGTCCCACGAAGGACACATTGCCGTAGACTTGGAATGAAACAAGAGAGTCACCACAGTCCCACGAAGGATACATTGCCATCGACCTGGAATGAAACAAGAGAGTCACCACAGTGTCACGAAGGACACATTGCCGTTGGTTGACCTGGAATGAAACAAGAGAGTCACCACAGTCCCACGAAGGACACATTGCCGTTGGTTGACCTGGAATGAAACAAGAGAGTCACCACAGTCCCACGAAGGACACATTGCCGTAGACTTGGAATGAAACAAGAGAGTCACCACAGTGTCACGAAGGACACATTGCCGTCAACCAGGAATGAAACAAGAGAGTCACCACAGTACCACGATGGACACATTGCCGTCGACCTGGAATGAAACAAGAGAGTCACCACAGTGTCACGAAGGACACATTGTCATCGACCTGGAATGAAACAAGAGAGTCACCACAGTGTCACGAAGGACACATTGTCATCGACCTGGAATGAAACAAGAGAGTCACCACAGTGTCACGAAGGACACATTGTCATCGACCTGGAATGAAACAAGAGAGTCACCACAGTGTCACGAAGGACACATTGCCGTCAACCAGGAATGAAACAAGAGAGTCACCACAGTACCACGATGGACACATTGCCGTCGACCTGGAATGAAACAAGAGAGTCACCACAGTCCCACGAGGAACACATTGCCGTCAACCTGGAATGAAACAAGAGAGTCACCACAGTGCCACTACGGACACATTGCCGTCAACCTGGAACAAAGCAAACGTATTACCACAGTATCATTTTCATAAGAAGGGACCTTATCTGCTAGCTAGAAAAGTGTTTGATCTTAGTACCGCGCCTTACTACCCGTTAGGGTTATACGCATGTGTACTAATTACTCTAATGTGTTAGGGATAAAAAAAGGTTGAGTTAATGCTAGTGTAACCACATTTGGGTGTAAGGAGAGAGAAAAACCATAAAAGACTCTCAGTTCAACCGACCGGGATTCGAACGCCGATCTACCCTTCATTGGCAGTCCAGGCTAATGCAAGAACGCCTTTTAGAGTATACCATCATGTCACAGAAGCGGGCCTGAAAAAGTTACTGGACCGTCTTTCACGCAGCCCGCTTCGGTGGCCTGATGGTCTTAGGCGTCATTCTCGCCACAGACTAAACTGCTGATGACGGGAGATCGGGGTTCAAATCCCGTTGGGTACATGGGGGGTGATTTCTCCTAAATACTTTTCCACTCTCCCACCCCTCAAGTAATTAGTAGGCCTACATAGGCGTATACCACGAACGGCTAGTAATACGCGGTGGTAAAATAAAAACAACTTTCACGTATTCATACGTCACTTTAAATACACAATATTATCAATATCTATAAAATAACACTAATAATATAGTGAAAATCAATGCTGCGAGCAAAAACAGAAATTTGTTTTTTCTAATGCCGGGATCACGATGAACTTAACGTTCACCTTGAGTGACGTACAAATATCTCCAGGGAGATATTTCTACGTTAAGTTACTGTAAGTAAAGGTACCACGTGATATAGCCAGCCAATCATTATGCAAGTGACGTTTACAGGGCTATTTAGTAATTCATTTGTTGGTTTTATGAGCAATGTCTACTCTTTTAGATTCATTCTTGTGATCGGACATTGAAACAAAATAATTAAACTTAAATAGGAAAGCTAAACGTTAATTCATAACTGTGAAACGAAACCCTCATTTCACCAATTATAAATTTTTGGCCATATCAGGAATCAAACCCAGGACTCATAGTTCAGTGAGCAGACACACTAACAGGAGAGGGTCTTGGTGTGGTGGTCTTTATACACTTGGTTTATCAATTCTTCTTACCTATCTCCACCATAATGCGGGTGCATTTCCTCTAACCACCCTCATTGGTTTCAGTGTCCGAATAGTCTAAGGTGTTACTTGTGCTTAGAATAGCCTGCTGATGATGGGAAGATCAGGGCTTCGAAACCTGATCGGTTCAACTGAAGGTGGTTTTTTAAAATTGATTTCCCCTCTCCTTCCATACAAGTACTGGTAGATTACCTTTAAAATACTTCTGTCTTCATTCCTACCCCATTAGAATATATTATTATATATGCGTATAACCTGAACAGGTAGTAAAACGTAATAATTAAAAATAAACCTAATAGATTTAGCCGTTAAATGAATAAATACCTCATTTAAATTATTCTCTTTTAGTAACCTGTTTCTGTGCTTGTGGTTATTTTGTAATATTACTTCTGGTTTAAGTTCACCTGTGTCGAACACAGATTGAAGTCTTGCGAATGCAAGAGCTACTTTATAATCCGCGTGGGTCTATTTATCATTGCCGATAAATAATAAATTGTTCCTTATCTCCTTGATGATTACAGAGTTCACAAATATTAGGAAACTCCAGATCCCAATGATCCAGAAGTCCCAAGCGCCTGATATAAACATAGTGTGAAAAAAAAAATTTATACTTACATTTTCTAGAATGGCATTCTTAAGTTTTCGTATCCATGTGGCGTTTCCGGTGTTAGCGAAACCGTGGGTGATGAAGAAAGTGGTTTTGTTGGCATCGAAATTCTGACCTTGCAACGAGATGCTGGGCCAGGTTGTTAGGTATTTCCTACGAGTGTGTTGCCTGAAAATATGAATTAGAATAGAATTAGGTTTTCAATTCATTCATTAAGGCAGGGGTTCCCAAATTACATTGACTACATTAAGTCACACAACACACACATTTGGTGAACCCTAATATTCACAAGGTATATACAGGGTGGGACTTACGTTATATTATACATTATACGATTAGTAACTTAAAAATTAACACCTTAATTGAAAAGTAAATATTCACTAAGTGGATAAAAGCAAACTACATATTACACTTTTTTACTTTTTGAAAATAATTTAACGCAGGTGAGCTCCACGGACGTCAGGTAAACCTCAGAACGTTGTCCATCCCTTTCCTCAGCATAATCGTCTAATTGTTTCCATCCCACCCTGTATTTATTTCTTAAACAAAATGTACAATATGTGCATTTTTAAATTTAGTTGTTGTTGTTGTAGTAATTTGTCTTGTTCACTCTTAGAAAGAATTTCAAACAAAAGTATGTTTTGATGTCAATTTTTTTTTTTCAAAACTCAAAGTATGAAAACAAATACCCACTAAAGGTTGTTGTCCTAAAATGACATATATTCACTGCTTGGTTGGACGTCTCTTAACACTCAGGCCGGATTAATGACTACAAGTGTTACAGCTTTCAAAGGAACTTAAGGAAGAGCCTTCTCTGACAGAAAAACTACTTTATATCTATTTTTATACATTCAGAGGTCAAGCTATAATCTACAGATTTTCAGGAGCTATTTTTATTTTTTTGAACTACAAATTTTGAAGATGTCATTAGAAAACTCCAATAAAGTTGAGGCATAGAAAATATTTTTAAAAACACCCTGGTATATGATTGATATTAATCTCGAACAAAATTCATCAAACTATTTAATTGTAGCCTAAGGGACAAAACGTAAAGAAAAATAGAAATGTAAGACCTACTTGTTTTGTTTACGGGTGCTAATACAAAGGTCACCACGCCTCGGTAGCTAACGCGCTGGTTTCGTGTTTAGCTAAACTTCCGAGGACGGGGAGATCGAGGTTTGAATCTCGGTAGGGTAAACTGGGGGTGGGTTTTCCTAAATGGTTTTCCACTCTCCATCCACTAAAATGCGGGTTCACTTCCTCTAAAATTCAACCTTCCCTATTCCTAGCCCATTAGCGTAATTAATACTTAAGCGTATAGCCCGAATGGGTAGTAGACCGCGATGGTAAATTAATTAATTAAGATTCATCATAATCTCAAGGTAAATAATTGTTCACGAATCACAATAATTTTTCAACATGATTAGGTGATAATTAAAAAAAAGCCACCTACCTTGAGTACTGGTAGAACCGCGTTCCGATTTCTTCAATCGTCTGAGGTAAGGGCACAGGTCGAAGGTCAGCATGCCAGGGGGGACTCTTGGAGAAACACCCAAGTTCACCATAACACACCAGATCTAGATTCACGATCATGTAAAGTGAAATTATCTGGTGCGTTTCAAATTCTCACTCAACACTTTTATTTCATTTATTATTATTATTATTATTATTATTATTATTATTATTATTATTATTATTATTATTATTATTATTATTATTAGCCCCGCGTCTTACTAACCGTTCGGGTTATACGCACATACGCTAATGTGTAATAATGGTAGGGTGATTGTTAGATGAAATGGAGGACC
This sequence comes from Timema podura, assembly GCA_033556935.1. Taxonomy (NCBI): domain Eukaryota; kingdom Metazoa; phylum Arthropoda; class Insecta; order Phasmatodea; family Timematidae; genus Timema; species Timema podura. The sequence continues at coordinate 23,618,906 of JAVRXN010000014.1, forward strand.
TACAGTTTAACGGTGAATCCGAACTACGGTGGAGGTCTGGCATTCCTCACATTCACAAGCTGTGATTAATACACGTCTTGTCAGAGGTGAAGGAAGGGTTTGGCAATCAGATAAATCTGACCTAGGATTGAACCCGGACCCCCAGTACAGAAGTCTGAAACCCTACCCCTAGACCACCAGGTCACCGATTAGTTAGTAACTCATCAAAATTATATAGGTCTATAATTCTAGTTCTGTGAACATTAGATCTTGCTAGTAGTTCTGTGAACAGGAGACCTCGATCCCTCATGCTTTTATTGCTAGTGCAGGCTTAAGATTTCTCTTTAAATTTTAAGTTGAAATATCTCCAATAATAAAAACAATTTATCATTGGGGTTGAAGTTGATATTTATTCCTTGGTGATCAAGATAAACAGAAAAAAAATTAATACTATATTTAGCAGTACATTAATTCATAGATAATAATCGTTTTTTACGCTGTTTAAGACGTCAATATTTCAATAAAGTAAAAAATTTAAATAATACTCCCTAGCTACTCAATTGAATGCTTAAAATTTAATATTAAAGTCACTTATGATGAGCAACTGAACAAAATACCTTTTGAATGACCACCATTTTGAAACGGACAGTTAAGGTTTAAAAACTATTTGCATACATCGCTAGGCTTAGGTTCAAATATGCCCCTACAAAATTTCGTTTAAATTTGTTTACGCATTTAAAAGTTATCATTGATCAAACAGACAAACGTATGTTTGAGTTGCCACCACCTTAGAAACAAATAACCAGATCTAAAAAACATGTATATTCCGTCTACGTAGGAGTGTAGGTAAGTGACAGCTAGAAGAAGGTTCTTTATTCCAAACATTGGCTCAAAGTGACTAATGCCAACATATTTGGAAATATTTATTATTTGCTTGGTTTTTATATATTATCAATCAAAAGTGTGATACAACGATTCTAATAATAAGTTTTACTTCCCTAAGGATTACTGTATAGTTGGCGTTTTCGTAGCTCACTGAAGGAACAAAACATATTAACATATTATATATTGTTTTTTGTTTCACCTTTGAGGCAACAAGATATACTATACTAGATTCAATAATATGTTAAAAGTATTATATTCACACTTATATCGTGTTAAAACTGGCCACCAAAACAAATAAATGTTTTTATAACTTGTAAACAGCGCATTAACGGTTTGCAAGACGTCATTAACAGCCCTTGTTTATATTGGTTTGGCATCTTAATTTATCAGGATAACATAGCATTTAAAAAACTCTCGTTTGAAAAATATTTTTTAAATAAACCACCAAAAAACAACAACATCAAACGACCGACTATTTTCATAAGTTCTTGTTTCAATAATGTAAAGACGGTTAAAAAGAAAATAATTATTAAATACTAATTGTATGTTTGAAAGTTTAGACTGCCAAAAGTAACAACTCGACATAATATGGTTTGGCGAATGGATACACTGTAGCTTTTCTTGGTTATCACTTTCCACCTCTCCTATCTTAGATAGGGTATACATACATACGTTGTTTTGCTAGTGTCAAAAAATGTATCGGCCAAAAAAATCGTTTAAATTTGTCTGAGTAGTTATCAAGGAACAAGAATCTAGATGGTCAGACGAAATGCCTATTGGTCAAGTTGAAACATAATCTTTCCACACTCGATAAATAAATAATAAATATGTGTGCACTGTGCACATGCAAAAACAAATTCAAGTTCAATTAATATTAAAGTTGGTGTGATGTTTTTGTTTGTATGTGTACACATATTAATTATTTCCAGTGGTGTGGAATGTTGATAGTTAAATAATTAGTATATAAAGTTATTACCACTTAGCAGCCACTCAACCAGGTATCAACGGTAATATATCCACACGTGAAGCAGGGCCTATGTAATAGTGGTAATATGTTAGCCGAGTGTGTTTTGAGAACAATTATCACAGGTACAGTTTTAAGATGAGGTGTAGTGGACGGAAAAAGGGCAATGTTTTTGTATTTTATGTAAAATTTTTTTGTCAAAATAAATTAAAAATTGCTCCAGTATAAATATAGAATTTAATTTTCATTCACTTGGTGATATCAAACTTGTTGAATATCTAATATGACCATACAGCATTAGATTAGAAACTTTTTAAATGAGAAAAAATTGTCGTTAAATTCCAGGACACTCTTGTACAGATATTCAACAAATGTTGATATCAACATAAAAAATTTACTCTATGTTTCTACTAGAGGAATATTTTATGATTATGGCCAACAAAAGTTTTGCTGTAAAAATTGCAAAAACACTGGTTTTTTTCTCGCGTTTCATACACTCCCACCTTAACATCACTACAATCCACGACATTGAAAATTTATCCCTAAGATTCTGTCGAACAAAGTAAGAAAGGAGAGTGACTGCCATATTCTGAATAACGAAATGTTTTATCACCTGTCATTAACTGCTCACATTTCAGTGTCGACTTCTAATAGAATGTTCCTCTATAAAAACCTTATTGCCCGTTTTATACCTACTTTATTAAAGCTACATTTAATTATAGCCATTGTATATACAACCAGATTTCCATAGGAGCGGTCATAAAACAGCTAAATTAGAACTAATTTCACGTATTCATCTGTTAAGTCATATAATCTGCAGCTTCACCTTTGATAGGTATTGTAATACCTATAAAATACATTAATAAAAAATTAGACTGTTTTCGATTTTGTCTGCAATTTAAATGTTTTTTTATTTCTATATTTTAATGCATTGAACTGGATAAGGTTAATGGTGTATATTACTGGTATTGCTTCAAAGATGTTTGTAATTAAGAAGTAAAATTGTTTTAAGTTTTAATTAGTGGAAATTTAAAAAATCTAATTACAAGTGTACTTTATTAACAAGTAACTACCCGCTTCGTGACCGCATGATCTAAGACGCTACTCTCACAGTAGACTAGACTGCAAGGACGGGGAGATCGAGGTTCAAATCTCGGCCGGGTGTACTGGGGGGTTTTTCCAAAATATTTTTCCACTTTCACTCCACGAAAATGCGGATACAATTCCTTTTAAATATAATTTTCATAATTCATAAAACTACTAGCGTAATTAGTACATAATCGAATAAACCGAACGGGTAGTGATGCGGTGTTAAAAAACCCACCAAAAAACCCAAGTAATTTGTTCCTTATATTTAAATCTTTATGCATGCGTCCACTTCTCATTAATATTTCACTTGTGCCATACTTTATTGATTTTGATCAATGTTTTAACAATTCGATATGTCGCGACGTATGAGGTGTCAGATTGTATATGATTGGATTTCCTGTGACGGGGAGGTCAAAGTTCAAATCCCCGTGGCTTTTCCTTGGTGGTCTACCCCTCTATGCGCGAAAACGTGGGTACATTTTCTCTTCCCTGCTTTGAATTGGAACCAATTTTAAATTACACCAATGAAACAAAAATAAACTAATGAAAGTTAGTATAGAAACCTCAGAGACACTCCACACTATCCTCAAAAATCAAATTTTATTCAAGTATATAAATTCCAAAACATTTTTTCACTCAAAATATATTTAACTACATCGATATTGAGATGTCAATTTTCTTACTATATTGAGTCTGAGGGAGATATTTTCAACCCCTCGCTTTACTGTAATGAGTTTACATTCAATAAATTCCTCCTTTAGCCTATAGCATATGTATTCAACCTTTTATGTTGCCGTACCACCTTATATAATATTTATCTTCACATTCTTACCACTAAAGTTGTTGGTGCATAGTGCGATATATATATATATATATATAGTATTCTTAAATATATATATTTATATATATATATTAAATGAAAAGAGTAAATAAAATAATAGTATTCTAAAATATATATATAGTATTCTATAATATATATATAGTATTCTATAATATACACCTAAAATAATGTATTAAATAATAGATATTAAATTTTGAAATGATAACTATAAATTATATATATTGTCAGAGAAACACAAGAGCAAGGTAAATGCGTTTGGAATTTTATATATATATATTTGTGGGAAAAGTCAGTAATGAATGGGTGCTAAAGGGGTGCTGTTTGAAATAGAATCTAATGGGGCAATGTGAAAGAAGCGTCTTACGTTGGCTTGGGCATGTTGAGAGGATGAGTGTGGATCGAATGACGAAGCAACTATATGAAGGTAGAGTGTGTGGATCAAAAGGAAGGGGAAAAGTATGTAATACGTGGCTTAATATGATAGACAAATGTGTGTTGGAAAAAATGATATTTTTAAGAATAAAATAGTATGTATGATTCGGTGTATGTATGTTGTGGAAGCGAGGATAAGAAAGTGTGGAGAAAATTAGTGATCTGAGATTATGGATAAAGTACGGAGTTGTTTTTTGAGCAAAAAGTACAGATTCTTGCCTACCCCGTTAGGAAGCGGCGTGATTAGGTAAATACATTAAATACCTAATCCACGCCGTATAAATAATTTTAATTTCACGTTTCCACAGTAATATTTTGCGAAACCCAGGCTGTAAACCACAAATTTACACCAAAACAATGATTGCATATTTTCATACCTATTAAATAACCATTTGGTTAAATGCATGAATCAATTACATTTATGGTATAGAGCCGAAAAGGTACAATTTTTAAATGAAACGTGCCCGCACGTCTAGTAGGTACACACATTAACACAACACGGCTATTACTTAAAGGTACCTATTTGATAACGCCCCCCACACATTAATATATATTATAAATTTACCTGTGAGAATGCTGTAAGAAGAGGCGCTGCTAGCAGTGACATCTTCGGTTCGCTCGGTAACTACTCTGGCGCGCTCGTCGGTTGAGCCACTGAAGTTGATCATGTCGCTTATCCACCCACACGCCCAACTAACGTAATATTTGGCCATTCTGTCAGTTTTTATTACGGCTGTTACTTTTTCACAATGAAAACACCTTTATTAACTCAAGGTTGCGTTTACAATGCTCTGCCTCGATAGCATTAAATCAATGTAGGAGAAGATTAAAGGGAGGAAAAAAAAGAAAGAAAAAAATGTGATCGCAGGCATATAAACCTCCCTAGAAAGTATCCTTTGCTTACCTTGAATGGTTTCCCCATGGCGTAGTTTACATGTTAGGGCCAAGACGTAAAAACTCCAACCGACCCCGGCGGCTCGCTCGCTTGGTGCCACGCAAACTTTCAGTTTCTTATACACTTCTCTTTATTATCATTATTATTTTTATCTCTGGTTTCTCCCCCACTACTCCTCTTTTGGGTTGGACCAGTTCAGTGTCGTTTTTCTCTTTCAGGGTCAAGCTGGACTCAGTACGAGTGATAGGGCGTTAAAAAAAATAATCCCGCCCTTATCCTTAGAGAGTGTAACTTATCAGCCCGCCAGGGCGCCATATGCCACCGTTTATGTTTTTTATTTTGTTATTCTAAGTAATGCTAGAATTCGAGAGTCCTTTAGTGCTGGTGTTTTCTGTGTTATACATGCTTCCTGTCATTTACTGTTTCTTGTACGTATTGATGTTTACAAAAATAAAAATACCATATAAAAAAATGTAAAAAAATATGTTGGAATGTGGACCTATGCGCCCTAGGAGACCGCCTAACATCGCCTAATGGGCGAGTCCGCCCCTGTGTAAGCCGTCACCTTTCAGGATAAACGGAGTGTATTTCGATACTCTCTTAACGATAACATTAAAGGAAGGTTATTATTCAATATCATGAAGGATTTTATAGTCTTTAGATTCTATTTAAGGTAAAATACTTTTTTTTAAATACCAGGACTATCTTTATTGGCTGGTTGCTACTTGCGTTCCGTATTATCCTTTTATGGACGATGCGAGGTGCGTTAGCCAATGTTTTATGTCAAGCTATATTTTCTAATTGGAGGGGAAAAGGGAAAAGAGGGAGGTGGAGGGGAAGTTATATTACACACAATTTCCAGGACAACTTTTATAATTATCTCAAACATCGTAGGAACCCCAGAAAATATTTTAAAATTATTAATTTATATATTACAGATACCTCATTTAACCATAATATAAAGTGTGTTAGAAAGGTCTCATGATTGTCTAACAGATGGCAGCACTAACTAAATTTGAATTAAAATAGGATTTTCCCTCTTTTCCCCCTGTTCCCCTTTCAATTCAATTGTTTGTCGGGTTTGGTAATAGTAGCCATAGCTTTATCCACTCTCTCTTCCTACATGAAAAAATATATATGTTGAATAATATGATGGTATGAAGCAGATAATATAATATAATAGCCCCGTTACCCCACTTCGGTGGCCGCGTGGTCTAACGCGCTACTCTCGAAGTATACTAAACTGCCAATGACAAGGAGATCGAGGTTCAATTCTTGGTAGGGTGTACTGAAGGTTTTTCCAAAATAGTTTTCCACTCTCCATCCACGTAAATGCAGGTATATTTCCTATAAATATAATCTTCTTAATCCCAAAATTCATTAGCGTAATTAGTACATAAGTGTATCATCCGAACTAGTAGTAAGACGTGGTGCTAAGAAAAAAAAAGCCCCGTTCTCTGCGTTTTATTATCCGTACGGGCTATCCACATAAATTAAAATTTAGAAGAAACGTGCCAATATTTGTGCGGAGGAGTATTGAATCATAGAGAGACAAAAACAGCCTCAATACATCAGGGTGAGATTCGAATCCTGATCCCGCGTCACCAACAAACCAAACGATACGAAGTTGACGCCTTTGTCTGCATGACCACCTGTGAGGATGAATGATTATGGCTCTCAAGTAATATAATTACTTAGCGTAGACGATAGTACATATTTTCAAATTTGTAAGTAAAATAATAGTTGTTGATGATCAAACATTTATAATTAATTAACAACATTTTTAGAACTCATTCTCATCTTTCCTCCTAAAACATGCATGAAAATATAAGATGTAGTATGAAACTTTGTAATAAAATTAGTATTAATGTTACTCCTTAATATACACTTTAGTGTTGTATTTTTATTTTTCAGACATTAAGGATATTCTTTATTTATTAATTTGAAAAAAATTGTCATCTCATAAATTAATAAGATTTTTTCAACTTTTTATTTAAAAAAATCAGTTTCTTACTAGAGATATTTTATGAGCAAGCATAAAATGTTCAATTAATTTAATTATTGAGCTCAAGCTCTCAAAATTAAATTAAAAGTCACTTGAACAACCTTCAACCACACTTGCAGATAAAAATCAATTTTTGTCGTAAATACAAATTATTGCGCTTAAAAGGTGTCGTTAACAATCAAAATTGAATCCATTTAGAATAGTTAAACACCTTTAAAACACCTGATTACAATGTGATACAACCACAAAATTTGTATCATTTACACACAAAAAAAAGTATTTAGCAGAATGTGTTGAAATTTAAAAAAAAAACTTTTAAATATCTTATTCTTTATTAATTTCACCAAATATAAAATAAATAAAGAATTTTATATTCTAAATCTAAATGAATTCAGTTTTGATAGTTAACAACACCTTTTAATCCCAATAACCTTTATTGTACGATACACAGAGATGCTCTAGTTCAGTAACTGGGGTTGCCTGGGAGAAACTTTTTTAGTGAATGATTGTACTTTAAAGTTAGATTTAAATTTTAAAATTCCGGCTTCTAGGCACACATGTTCGTGCACATGGCATACTAATTTTAAAATTCCTTACCTCCACGTGCTGTAGATATCACGCAAATCTCTTGACAGAAAAAAACTCTTAATTTTATTAGTGTTGTTTTGCTTCTTACCCGGTTTTTAATTAACTATGTAAAAATCCAATCAACATTTAAAATCCCAGTTACGAGATACACAATCATGTTCGTGCACAGAAACCAACATTTTTAAAATTTCAGCTCTCTGCATTCGGCAGATACAATGCAATGCTCATGACCGACAAACTCTTCATTTTATTAATATCTTAATATAAAAGATGAAAAACTGCAGTGAAAATATAAATAAATTAACCTCCTCTTACCTGCTTCAGTGGCTGCATAGTCTAACTCGCTACTCTTGCAATAGACTAGACTGCCAATGATGGGGAGATTGAGGTTCGAATCTCGGCTGGGTATACGGAAGGTGGTTTTTCCAAAATGGTTTTCCATTCTCTCTTCATACAAATATTGATACATTTACTCAAAATTCGACCTTCCTAATCCTTAAAACCATTAGCGTAATTATTACATAAGCGTATAATCCGAATGGGTAGTAAATAAGACGTGGTGCTAAAAAAAAACTTTCTTTTCTATGCATAAATTAACTTAGATTCAAATCAACTAAAGACGAGTTATTTCATGCATTAGTAGACTGCAGTTGTACTATTTAATTAATAAAATAATGGATTAGAACAATCTTGATTATTTAAATGTTTATAAGACTAAACTAAATAATTACAAATGTCAAGTAAATATGAAAACACTAATCACAGTAGACTGAATAAAATTATGAATTTAACCATTTACTAAGGATAATTCAGATCTAAAATAACTGTCTATTTGTTATTAGCTTCTTTTAGACCATGTGGAATACAACGCAACGTTTCTTCTAGCTAGTAACCGTTTTGAAAAGTTGAGTTAACACGTCAATCAAATGTAATGCCAAATTTTACAGCAGTCTGTTTACGACGTTGACATTGTGGCATGCACACGTACTAATAATGACAATGTAAATTACTGCTACTGATAAATAAGCTATGAAAACAATAAACAAAGTGATGCCTGTATTCACTTAATTTAAATTATTAACGGCTTGCATCTTCCCTTTGATTAAAACGTGGCAACCCTCGAGCAATGAGTGGGAGGTTTATCCGAATGGTGGCTAAAGCTAAGGCTACGCAGAGCCGACCCGCAACGCACCGTAGGATTCCGGATGAATGCCATATATGTTTTTAAACGCGAGTGGTTATATGAATCCGCTCCGCACGGCACTGGCGCGGACGAATCGTCGGGAGAGCATTCATCCGCACTTTTATGGTGCAGTTAGGTGCGTTGCGGTGCGGACCGTGTAGCCCTACTATACATGACAATTCTTGCAATTTAGGGAAATGTCCTGTAGCTTCCAAACGTTGTTTTTATATCAACCACCAAGTGATGCATGTGGGAACGTAAACACCTAAGTTATTTTAAGCCGCCCTACCCAGTTGGGTTTGATTGGAATTTTTTATTTTGGAAGGCGAGGGAGGGTATCATTGGGCTTTTTTTTTTTGTTATATTTGATTCGCTATGTATGCTAATTGATTTAACCATTCAATCAAATAGAGTAATTATTCGGGATCAAGTGAGGCTCGAAATCGAACATGTTGAACATTGTTATTTTATGGCTTCCACAACATGTCATTCGATGGCAGGAGTGCAGTGGTGATTGCACTCATTCGAATTTTCCGTCACATTCGGCTCGTGTGGCCACTTGCTGGAAAATTCGGTGAGTTGCAGTGTGATACGGGTCGGTTCCACGTAGCTTTAGTTAAATCTCTGTCGAGGTCGTCTGTCTGCATGGAGGGAGCAAAGTCTACTGTTCACAGAACTACTAGTAACACTGTAGTAACGATAATAACATGGAGGGAGCAAGGTCTACTGTTCACAGAACTACTAGTAACACTGTAGTAACGATAATAACATGGAGGGAGCGAGGTCTACTGTTCACAGAACTACTTGTAAGACTGTAGTAACGATAATAACATGGAGGGAGCGAAGTCTACTGCTCACAGAACTACTAGTAAGACGGTAGTAACGATAATAACATGGAGGGAGTGAGGTCTACTGTTCACAGAACTACTAGTAAGACTGTAGTAACGATAATAACATGGAGGGAGCGAGGTCTACTGTTCACAGAACTACTAGTAAGACTGTAGTAACGATAATAACATAGAGGGAGCGAGGTCTACTGTTCACAGAACTACTAGTAGGACTGTAGTAACGATAATAACATGGAGAGTACGAGGTCTACTGTTCACAGAACTACTAGTAGGACTGTAGTAACGATAATAACATGGAGGGAGCAAGGTCTACTGTTCACAGAACTACTAGTAACACTGTATTAACGATAATAACATGGAGGGAGTGAGGTCTACTGTTCACAGAACTACTAGTAGGACAGTAGTAACGATAATAACATGGAGGGAGTGAGGTCTACTGTTCACAGAACTACTAGTAACACTGTAGTAACGATAATAACATGGAGGGAGTGAGGTCTACTGTTCACAGAACTACTAGTAACACTGTAGTAACGATAATAACATGGAGGGAGTGAGGTCTACTGTTTACATAACTACTAGTAAGACTGTAGTAACGACAATAACATGGAGGGAGCGAAGTCTACTGTTTACATAACTACTAGTAAGAATGTAATAACGATAATAACATGGAGGGAGCGAGGTCTACTGTTCACAGAACTACTAGTAACACTGTAGTAACGATAATAACATGGAGGGAGCGAAGTCTACTGTTTACATAACTACTAGTAAGACTGTAGTAACGACAATAACATGGAGGGAGCGAGGTCTACTGTTCACAGAACTACTAGTAGGACTGTAGTAACGATAATAACATGGAGGGAGTGAGGTCTACTGTTCACAGAACTACTAGTAACACTGTAGTAACAATAATAAAATGGAGGGAGCGAGGTCTACTGTTCACAGAACTACTAGTAAGACTGTAGTAACGATAATAACATGGAGGTAGCGAGGTCTACTGTTCACAGAACTACTAGTAAGAATGTAATAACGATAATAACATGGAGGGAGCGAGGTCTACTGTTCACAGAACTACTAGTAACACTGTAGTAACGATAATAACATGGAGGGAGCGAAGACTACTGTTTACATAACTACTAGTAAGACTGTAGTAACGACAATAACATGGAGGGAGCGAGGTCTACTGTTTACAGAACTACTAGTAACACTGTAGTAACAATAAAAAATGGAGGGAGCGAGGTCTACTGTTCACAGAACTACTAGTAAGACTGTAGTAACAATAATAAAATGGAGGGAGCGAGGTCTACTGTTAACAGAACTACTAGTAAGACTGTAGTAACGATAATAACATGGAGGGAGCGAGGTCTACTGTTTACATAACTACTAGTAAGACTGTAGTAACAATAATAAAATGGAGGGAGCGAGGTCTACTGTTCACAGAACTACTAGTAAGACTGTAGTAACAATAATAAAATGGAGGGAGCGAGGTCTACTGTTAACAGAACTACTAGTAAGACTGTAGTAACGATAATAAAATGGAGGGAGCGAGGTCTACTGTTAACAGAACTACTAGTATATTATTGATAGTGTCACAATTAAACTTGGGCTATAATTCTACGTAATAGTGTTTTCATCCAATCTAATTAAAAATGTTAATCTAGCCAAGCAGGGCCTATTGACCTTGACGCTGTTTGCAATCATCTCTACAGTAAGAACTGCAAAAGGTCGACCCGTGACGTTGTGTCACATGCATTGCATGTTTTAGTGGGTAGAATCTCTATTTTCTCGAATCCTTAGCTCAAATCCCTTTCTTAATAAATCATCATCATGGACAGCTTCCAGCCACTAGCCGGGTCTGTTTGGAACATAAGCTTCTCCATCGCCTCCTTTCCTCCAACCACCTCTTTCCCTCCACCTTGGCATAGTCCTCTTCTCTCTCCTCCACGCTCCTCCTTACTCCCTTCAGCCATCTGTCCCTTGGTCCTCCTCTCGACATCCTACCCCCGCCTCCATATTCAACATCCTCCTGGACATCCTTTCCCTCTCCATTCTTCTCACACGGCCATACCACCTTAGTCGTGAATTTCTCTATCCCGTCCGGGACTGGGTCTTCCTTTACTATCACTCTCTCATTTCTCAATCGTATCAAATTTTGTCACACCTATCCTGATTCTCAGAAATCTCATTTCACTCGCCTGCATTCTGCTCCTATACTGTTCCTTCATCATCCACGTTTCTGCAGCGTACGTCAATATTTTTAGGTAACAGGCATTGAAGATCCTTTGCACTTGTCTGGCATATCCCTGCTCCAAATAATATTTCTCACACTTATGAAAAATGCCTCTGATTTCCTTCCTATCTCTCTCTCTCTCTCTCTTATTTATCTGCCATTCCTTCCGATCTCCTCTATCAGATACTTGAAACATTTACTATCTTCAATTGCTCCCTCTCACTATCACTCCAGTTGTATATCTGTCTTTCTTCCTTGTCATGATCAGTCTCTCAAAATTCCAGCCCCTCGTCGAGGGAGAAGGGTGACGGTACGAAGTAGGGGTGTACCGTCATGTGTGGGGTGAGGTGGGGACTATGTGTCCCTGTGTCGGTAGCTGTGAAGCCCCTACAGGGACCTTGAAAAGTGACAACGGGTGGGACTCTGGTGAAACTACTATAGGCCTAGCTAGCCAGTAGTGGATGCAAAATGGCTTACAAATTAGTAACACGAAGCTTTGGAAAGGGTAGGGCGGTATATATAGTCGAAATTTGGACGTCTCCCCTATTTGTCCTGATTATTCAAATGCTAATGCTGATTCCAGAGATTATTGACTATAAATACGGCCAGCCCTTAGTTTACGAATCCTCCTTCCGAATAGGCCCTAATAGAGATAATAAATTAGACGCGCAAGGGCCTTACTTTCCAGTAATTATGAAACTATTAGTATTAATTTTAATAAAATCTAAATCTATTCACGTCAATTACTTTCCAATTGATAATTAAAATAGATACAGTATATAGGCTCATTGTTGAGTGATAAATTAAAGGTCTAAGGTCTGGTTGTTGGGTTTTGTCCTATATGTATTTTGGGATGAGCTGCTAATCATCAGCATGCTAGCCCTAAGAAAATCTTATATAAAGGTCCATCCTTATATTATTTTTTAAATTTCAAATATTAAAATTTGTCAACTCTTTAAGTTTTGAATTTGCGGATTTGAAGATTAAAATGATCTATTTCTAGAACTGGCTATTTATTTTATTTTTTATTTCCGTGGTTATTCCACTTAATAATATTCGCCCAGACTACTCGTATATTTACACTAAATAAGGAGGATGAGGAAATGTACCAGCATTTGCATGAAGAGAGACAACCAAATATTTTTGGGGGAAAAAAGCACCTTCAGTTGAGCCCGGTAGGGATTATAAAAAAATATTCCTCATCACCCAGTCTATTGAGATAGTGACGCCTTAAACCATGTGGCAACCGCTGTTAGGATTACAGAGTAATGTACAGTATAATTTTAATAGGAATGACATTTTAGAAAAAAATAAACATTTTTTTTGGCCAAAGGTGGTAACCTTTTTACTATATTTTTAGTGTTCTATTATTTTATATGTAGGCCTATTGATAATATCTATCAAAAGTGACAGCTGAATATAACATCGCCTGACGTATAAATACTTGAAAGTAGATCTAGTAAGTGGTATAGCTATCCCATAAAAAGTGAACTGTATAACAAATTAAGGCTCTAAGGGAAAAAAGGATTAAAGTCGCGTGTTACACAAATTTCAGGACAACTTTTTTTTATATCTCAAGCCTCATAAGGACCCCAGCAAATACTTTTCAAAGTTAATTTAAATATAACAGTGACTTCTTTAATCCATAATCTAAAGTGCATTATAAAGGTCACATGAGTGTCTAGCATATGGTAGGTAGCACTATCTCAATTTGAGCTAAATTGGACTTCCCCCTTCTTACTCCCCCTTTTTCCCCTGTAACCTTCATAGTGACTCAAAACGAAACTTATATTTTGTTCTTGTTCAAACAATGTTGAAGATATTCTTCTTCTAGCTATTTTTTTTAAATCGTTCATGTTGGCGATCGTGGCTAATAGAATGATTTTTTTTTACAAAGTGTTTACTTTGTACCAAATACTATCTGATTTCATTGAACCCTGCACTCAGTTAAACGTCATGATTCAATCACATGTTCGACAAAGTGCGATTACACATATGAACATTACAGCCAAAGTAAAATTACATAGTTGATTGATCAGCTATTGGGTAATATATGAACATTGTAAACTACATGAACGATTGTGAGCTGTATCGTCAAAATAATAATATATATTTTATTTTACATTTACATTTATTACGCTTTACTATTTGTTCAGGCAACCCACATATCTACATTAATTATTATTATTATTAGCACCGCGTCTTACTACCCGTTCGGTTTATACGCACTTACGCTAATGTGTAATGGTAGGGTGATTGTGAGATGAAATGGAGGACCTACAGTTTAACGTGGAATCCGAACCACGGTGGAGGCCTGGCACTCCTCACATTCTCTACATTAATGATATAGGAATGAGAAAAGTTTCATTTTAACATGATTTTTCCTAAATGGTTTCTCATTCTCACTCCACGTAAATTTAGATACATTTCTGCTAATACCTCTTTTATGAATGTATATGCGGATATCCCGGATAGATGGCAAGTTTTGGATCACAGTGGCGTGTTGACAGGGCAAGCAGAGCCTTTTTTTTTTTATCTGCGCATCTTACTACTTGATCGATTTATACGGATCAGAAATTAACTAATTACGCTTATGTTTTAGGGATGGGAAAGGTTGAATTTAAAGGAAGTGAACCTACATTTGCGAGGAAGGAGAGTGGAAAATTGTTTAGTAAAAACAACCCACAATATATCCAACCAGGATTCGAACACCGATCTCCCCATCGTTGGAAGACTAGTCTATAGGAAGAGCGATGCCTTTGGCCAGGGGTCGGCAATCGGTCAATCGAACGGCCATTTTCAGTCGATCGCATTAGAAAACTTAAAAATATATCAAATTATTTGATATAATTTTTGAGAATGACCAAACTAACCTCTATCGGTCATAGTTGTTAATTCTTTAAATTGAAAAATGACCCCTGAAAACGGGAATCAAACCAGGGACCTTTGGATAAGCACGCCAATGCTCTAACTCCTGAGCTATTTAATAAATTATTATACGCGCTTTCATAGAGTTGTCATTGTACTATTGGCAGAATTAAGCCTTACCGAGTCGAAGGTGACTGACTGCGTTATCTGATAGATCGTGATCTCAATAGATTACACATGGAGCTGGGAGCTGACCATTTACACACGTCCATCATAGATTCTGCCTTAAAATATGATTGAATCATGACCCTAGGTGCTTCTAGATAGCTCAGTGGTCAGAGCATTGGCGTGCTAAATCAAAGGACCCGGGTTCGATCCCCGTTTTTAGATTTCAATTTTCAATTTAAAGAATATTATATTGAAATAAGGCTGTAACAGTAACTAACAATTATAATGTCTTGGCTCTTTAATCCATGATTGATAATGTTCCAGTATGTTCCCGTCTTAATATAATAATATTTAGCACCGCGTCTTACTACCCGTTCGGGTTATACGCTTAAGTACTAATTACGCTAATGGATTAAGAATTGGGAGGATTGAATTTAGAGGAAGTGAACCCGCATTTGCGTGGAAGGATAGTGGAAAACCGTTTAGGAAACCCCCCCCCCCAGTTCACCCGACCGAGATTCGAACCTCGACCTCCCCGTCCTCGGCGGTCGAGCTTAACACGACTAGCGCGTTAGCCAACTACGCCACCAAGGCGGGTTGTTCCCGTCTTAAATGAGATATGTAAAACAAGCAAACTAAGAGTAAGAGAGAAACATTATATAGATATGCAAGTGCAAGTTTAGACTCTGACACTGATAGCAGATCCAAGCTGTTTTACGAAATTTAAATTTGTTTTTAAAAAAATTAGCGCAGTGAGCCTGCCCCTTTTTCTGGTTATTATTTGAAGTTTAATGGGATAGTTTGCTGTTACTGTCGTTTCGATCAAAGCTTTGCATGTGCTGGCTAACAATAAAAAAGAAAACTTTCATTCATGAGTTCGTGGATGATACCTTGACTGAAGCTGCTCTAGAAATTTTTTGTTGTTTCAAATTAAAGAGAAAAAAACACACATTAACTGTTGTTGGTTCTGTCCAACTATCAGCGTGCACTGCGACATATTTATTCAAGCTCATGGCCACAGACTTACAATTTAAGGCAAATGTAGAATCATTTTCTTACCTACACAGCGGACAGCGAATAATAGTGGACGAATCAAGCATATGTGGAGCAGCTTAACAGTTTACTGATGGATGAATCAAATGATATTGGTGGCGAAGTTCAACTAAGCATTTTGTTTAAAATGACCTTCAACAATTTTTCAAGTAAAGAGGATTTTTTAAATCATATCAATAATCGGAACAACTACAGGAGCAGATATTAATGCCAAATTCAAGAATTGCATGCTTGAGAAATTTTTGCATATTCAAAAATTAATTAGCATAACTAATATGGTGCTCTTAAATTGAGAGGTATTTATAAGGGATTGCTTTCATTTTGTCAAACAGAGTAACAGTTTCCATAATTTATGTTGATAATTCACGCTCAAGCTCTATGCGGAAAATTTTTGGGTGTGGAGAATATCATAACGACTGTTTTAACAACTAACAGAACCCGGGCTTTATACGCCTATCTATTAATTACTCTAATGGTGTTAGGGATTATGAGGTTATACATACAGGAAGTGTACCCACATTTGCATGAAGGGAAAGTAGAAAACAACTTTTAAATAAACAGCTTCAGTGCACCCGACCGAGATTTGAACCTCGATCTCCTCGTCATCGACAGTCTAATCTTATGCAAGAGTTGCACCTTAGACTATGCGGCCACCAAAGCGTGTTGAGTAAAAGATTATCTAAAATAAATATATATGATCTACTCTCCAGAACTGGAGGATTTGGGATCGCTGGTATATCTTGCATTCAAAAAATCATAAACGTGATTTCTGCGGTTCAACCCATCAATAAAATTAAAATTTTGGATTTTCATAAAATAGATTTCAAACCATTTACTTCCTTTAAAAGGGTGTCTTATGATTTTGACAAAAAAAAACTTTTAGCCGTAAAACCAACTGAAAATCATTGATCTGAAAGCAGAGTTTTCTTCAAGATTCGCAAATTTAGAAAAACTAGAAATATTTGCAAGATTTAACTAATTTTCTTTTAATGATGTTGAAGATGAATCTCAGCAAGTTAATTCTATCTTTAAGGTGGGGATGTAGGTAACGCGAGAAAATACCAGTTTTTTTGCAGTTTTTTATAGAAAACTTTTTTTTTTTTGCCAAAATAAACCAAATATTGATTCAATACACACTCTACAAACTACACAGACATAGAGTTTAGTTTTACTCACATTATCAACAATTATTTAATATCTGTCATGAGCATAGCGGCATTATCTAATAAACTTTTTAAATGAAGAGATAAAGTTGTCATTAAATTCCAGAACACCAGTGACAGATATTCAAGAACTGTTGATATCACCTTGTGAAGAAAATTAAACTCTATATTTGTATAGAAGCAATATTTGATTTAATTTGACCAAAACAATGTTTTGCTATAAGAAAATGCTAAAACACTAACCTTTTCTCGCGTCCCCTACATCCCCACCTTAATCATCTCGATTCTGCTACATTGGAGATGAAAATCACAACAATCCAAAATGTTGTCGATCTGGAAAAACTCTTCCTTTGGTGAATAACCAGTATTCAGAAGTGTCCGCGTTTCTTAAATAAGATTAATGTTTCATAAGAGTTATACAGTTGTAAAACAACTGTATAACTGTTAAACTGTACTGTACTTGTGGTAGGTTAGGTTAGGTTTATATATATATATATATATATATATATATATATACACACACCTTGGTTTACTTATATATGAACATTTGGAGCACCTTTTTAGAAAATATAAACGCTTTATTTTGCGGTTAACGTTGATGAAACGTGACCATATTATTAGTGTTATTTTACCCGCTTCAGTGGCCGCATGGTCTAAGGCGTCACTCTCACAGTAGACTAGACTGCCAAAGATGGGGAGATCGGGGTTCAAGTCCCGGTCGGCTGTAATGAGAGTATATTTTCCTAAATGATTATCCACTCTCCCTCCAAGAAAATTAGGGTACAGTTCCTCAAAATTCAACCTTCATAATCTCCTAATACATTAGTGTAATTATTAAATGTGTGTACAATCCGAAAGGGTAGTAAGACGCGTTGCTAAAAAAAAAGTGTTCTATAAATCCACCTGGGGTTTGAACTCCTAATATCCTCGGTACCTTCAACCCACTAGATGAACCTGATACTTAGTCCGCGTTCCAACTGATTTGGGTATAAATGTCAGTTTCTGACTAAAAATTAGTGAAATTATTCCTGTATACAATAATAGCATAAGGGATCTTAACATTCTCACTAAATTGTTCGCGCGTTTCATTTTGTTAGGTTGTCGAATCTGTGTGGGGAATCGGGGAATCCTTCCTCTCTGTCGGATCTTGCAGAATTTGCCCGATTCTCTTCACGTCGAATCAAATATAAGCGGGTGTTGAAGAACAACCCAACGCTTGCACTTCCAGTAAAACCGCATCGAGGCTCGAGGGCGACTTTCGAAAAAACAACACAATTAAGGTATGTTTTTACATATTTAATTTATTATTTTCTCTCGACAACTCGGAGGGAAAGTATTGTGATTGTAAAAATAATTATATTTGAACTCAAGATTTTTATAAATGTTGGCGTTTAAAGCCCCCCCTGAAACAATAAAAATAAATGGTACGGCACACCGCACAGACTTTCTCTCTCTTTCTATAAACTCGTAAGATTTCTGAACAGAATAATGTACATTGTATCATCACCACTCCACATAAGAACACGCATAAAAATAATACAATGATATAGAATCAATGAGAAAAGAGGTGCATCTTTGTCCACCTAAGAGCATTTCAAACAGTTTAATGGCTTCCAAAAGGGTCAACACTTCGTATTAAAATTTCGATTTCTGGTTAAAATTTTAACATTTTATAAGGTGTTGCAGATCTTCAAGTCATCGCATTGATATTTAATTATTCATTTATACATTTTGACCAATAAAAAATGTAAATATTGACTATTGAGTCTAAAATGGAGATATATCATTGCTATGCAAACATTTCTCCTAAGAGATTTAAGGAAAAATAACATACTTTTTTAGATACTTATATTTAATTACTCTATGGCATTGGAGAATTATTGCGTTAAGACTTAAGTAGTATATGTTTACAACTAAAGCTCACAAAATTGTATTAATATATTTGCAAATATCTCAGAAACTGCTGCTTTTATAAAAATATATGTCAAATAAAAGTTTTTTATTTCTCATAGTCCTACAATTTTGCAATGATAAGTTGTTTAGTTTCTCCAATAGTTGTGGAGATACGGAAATTAACGCTTCTGTAATGTACCCTAAAAATCATTTTCATAGGAAAATGAAAATAGCCAGTTTATTTATAATCTTAATCAACGCCTAGATACGAATTTTAATCAAAATCGTTTGAACAGATTTTGAGGAAACCAAATTTTTCTCTTTTCGCCCTTCAGTAAACTACCTTTAATTTTAAGTTTTTATAGACACACAGACGGCATTGCAAAGACTATTTTTTAGGGTTCGGGGGGTCATGAGACGTCGACGTCCATCAACATTTCAGGTTAGTTTTTTTTTACGGTCGCAATACTTAAACTTTAATGTTCAAAAAGTTAAAAAATTCATATAATGGCGTATAGATTGAAAGTTATTGATTTTATAAAAATATGTTTCGGATAAAATATCTGTATTATAAATATATATACATATTTGTAATGCTAAGTAATTTCATATCTCAAATAGTTTCGGAGCTATTTAAAAAAATGTTAATTGAGGCATCAGACCGGAGCCCTTAAAGCCATTTTGCCGAAATATTGAGGGTAGCCATTTTGTTTGGAATATTTATTAATGTTTATAAATGAAATTTAATCAAAATCGTTAAAGCCGATTTTAAGAAAATCGACTTTTTCTCTTTTTGCCCTTCAGTAAACTACCCTTAATTTTAAGTTTTAATAGACACACAGACAGACGGCATTGCAAAGACTATTTTTTAGGGTTCGGGGGTCATGAGACGTCGAAATCCATTAACATTTCAGGTTAGTTTTTTTTACGATCGCAATACATTAGCTTTAATGTCCAAAAAGCTAAAAATATATATATAATTGCGTATAGATTGAAAATTATTGATTTTATAAAAATATGTTTCGAATAAAATATTTGTATTATAAATATATATACATATTTGTAATGCTAAGTAATTTCATATCTCAAAAATAGTTTCGGAGCTATTATAAAAAATGTTAATTTACGCATCAGACCGGAGCCCTTAAAGCCATTTTGCCGAAATATTGAGAGTAGCCATTTTGTTTGGAATATTTATTAATGTTCATATATAAAATTTAATCAAAATCGTTAGAGCCGATTTTGAGAAAATCGACTTTTTCTCTTTTTTCCCTTCAGTAAACTACCCTTAATTTTAGGGGTAGATATCCAATTCCAAAAACCCCTCGGGGCAACCCTATGAAAACCCTAGATATCAAGTTTCAGCTCAATCGGTAAAATAGTTTAGGCTCTAGTTGGAGGTACAGACAGACAGACAGACAGACGGAAATTCAAAAACCACTTTTTCGGATTCAGGAAGTCATGAAACGTCAAAATTCATCAAAATCTCGAGTTCGATTTTTTTGACGATCACCATACTTTCTCTACCTGTAAGAGAGAGAAAGTAAAAAGTTGTTTTCGCAATGACTGGCTGTCCGTCTGTACCTCGGGCTAGAGCCAAAATTGTTTTACCGATTGGACTAAAACTTGGTATCTTGGTATAAGGTCCCCCGAGGGATTTTTGAAATTAGATATCCAACCTTAAATTTAAGGGTAGCTTACTGAAGGGTAAAAAGAGAAAAAAATCGATTTTCTCAAAATTCGCACTAAGGATTTTGATTAAATTTTATATCTAGACACTGTTTCTCACTATAGACAAAATTACTACTCTAATTTTCTCATGACAATGACTTTTAAGGTACTTTACATGGGAGAATTTTTTCAATTTTCATAATTTTTCCGCAACTATTAAAGAAACGAAATAACGTATCATTGTAAAGTTATATTATAGATAAACATATTTCATTTGAAATATATATTTATAAAACCAATATTTTTGATCTCTATATATATTTTTTCAAAGGCCTGAATTAAAAAGTGTGTATATATATATACACTTTTTAATTCAGGCCTTTGAAAATGAATTTGTTTCTTATGCAGGTGACCTGGTGGTCTAGGAGGTAAGGTTTCAGACTTCTTTTCTGATGGTCCGGAGTTCAATCCCCGGTCCCTGCACAGATTTATCTGATTGCCAAACCCTTCCTTCACATCTGACAAGATGTGTATTAATCACAACTTGTGAATGTGAGGAATGCCAGGCCTCCACCGTAGTTCGGATCTCACGTTAAACTGTAGGTCCTCCATTTCATCTCACAATCACCCTACCATCACACATTAGCGTAAGTGCGTATAAACCGAACGGGTAGTAAGACGCGGTGCTAATAATAATAATAACAACAACAACAACAACAATAATAATAATAATAATAATAATAATAATAATAATAATAATAATAATAATAATAATAATAATATGCTCTTTGGTGTATAAAGATGTTTCTCTTTTCTTTATTTTTCTGTAACAACGTTCCTAGTTCCTAATGCCATAGAGTAAGTAACAGTGTATATTATCTAATTTATAATCTTTGATGTAGTGTTTTTACAAGAATATATATATCTACTATTTCGTTTCACAAATCTTACGAGTTTTTAGTAAATATATATTTTAAGTTAAAAGCGAGAGAAAGTTTTCGCGGTGCACCGCACCATTTATTTAACAACATTTAGTACCTAAGATGAGTTTTAGGGGAACGCGAGTTAAAATCCTACTTTTACTGTTCTTATGACAAAAAAAAAAGCTTCTACCCAAAATAAATCATATATTGCTTCAGTAGCTACATTTAGAATTTTATATACATTGTAATCTCAAACATTTTTGAATGTCTTAAATTTTATCTTCATTTAAAAATATTTTGATCAAATGCCTCTTCGATGCTTACGACAAATATTTAAGGACGGTTGAGATTACCATTAAAGAAAAATAAACTAAATATATTTATTATTTTATTTATTTTGGGAAAAGAAAACCTCTAAGTCCCCGGGTCACAGACAAGTAAGAAACAGACTCTCAACCTTACGGAGGTTTCACTGCGTTCCTTTTGTCAGCTTGAGTTCTTTAACACTGGGCTTCGCTAGTGTCACTGCTGGGTGAGGATAGGACTAACAGCAGCGATCCTAGTGTTGGAGGACTGAAGCTGCCAAAAGGAGCGTGACCCTTTTAACCTGGAGGTTGAGTGTTTGGGTATATTATTTATCTGTGCCCCGGGTTCAATTTCCGGAGCTTCCAGATTTTTCTGTGAAACAGTGGGTCTGCAACGGAGTCAAATCAGCATTGTAAGGACAAATGAGGATCTACTTTAGTGAAAAGGTAGTGGCTCCAGTCCAGAAAACTGAGATTAACACCCGGGGGGGTTTGTTTTGCTGACCACATGACAAACTATATCCGCAAAAGTTGGAACTATCTTCACCAACAGGCGGCGGCCGGTCGGTATGGCTCGATCGCGGACTGACGTCATGGATTTAAAATAAATCAGAATGTGTGTTTTTAAATAATCACAGAACCAAGACAATTACATTACCTATAACAAGGGCTCGGGTGCTTTTGCTAAAAAAAATGAACTAAACTAAACTAAAAACTAGAGATGAGGACTAATGAGAATAAGCTTGAATCAGCATGGATGAAGAATGGAAAATCCACCATGAAAATCTCATGTGCTAACGTTGGGATATGAACCCTACCCTCCCCTCCAAAGGTGACCGAGTGCATTGCGAATCCAACGTCTCAAACCATTCAGCCATCACTGCTACAGCATCTTAGTACCCGTTCGGGGAAAACCTGCATATGTACTAACTATTCTAATGTGTTAAAGATTAGGAAGGTTGAATTTAGAGGAAAGGTACCCGCATTCACATGGAGGGAGAGTGGAATTTAAAAAAATTAAAAACCACCCTCAGTAACTTCGACTATGATTCAAGCCACTATCTCCCCGTTATCGGCAATCTAGTCTATTGCGAGAGTGACTGATTCTCAGAGTGGGCTGTGGAATTGCTTAGGGAGGCGTTAAGAGTCAAGAGGGTGCCAGAGGGGCACTGGAGGGGGTGATCTTAAGTGTCCACGGTGAGAGTGATTACTGATTAGTGATTACTATCAAGAGCATATGTCGCGAGCACTCACGTCATATATACAATGCTGAGAGTAAATTCTTGGAGAGTTGTTCTACTATCAGACAACTCTCGGAGAGCTGCCGAGTCGAGCTGTCATGTGGACATGCCCCCACCCCCCCTTATACTCTCCGACAGTTGAGAGTAATCGCAGCTACTTGCACACAAGTTGACACTGGATGAAATCGTTCGTTTAATATATATGTATGAATGCAGAACCAAGTTATGGGAAAGCATTCGTTTAATAGATATATGTGTGTGTGTGTGTGTGTGTGAATGCAGAACCATGTTATGGGAAATCATTCGTTTAATAGATATGTGTGAATTCAGAACCATGTTATGGGAAATCATTCATTTAGTAGATATGTATGAATGCAGAACCATGTTATGGGACTGCCATTCAGCTGAACGTAAAAATCGTGACCAGAGGAATACTGCTCTGAAAGAAATTGCTTCCGAATTCAGCCCTTCAATTCAAGAAAAAAAAATCCACATAATTTACGAAATCAAGTAAGAATGTTCGCAATGCCGTCAGACAGAATCAGATACACATAAGATTATTTAATTATATTTGTTTGTTAGATTTATGTTTGTTGATTTAAGGTTTCTCAAGATCTTAGAAACGCGAGAAAGAAAAAAAAATGTGGAGGTGGAGAATCCAGCAGTACGTGGCCCTAGATTAATGCGCTGAAGTTCATCATAGCATCGATTTCAGCTAAGAAAACTACTTCAAAGTTGGTGTTTTAAAATAGTGGCTATTTATGTATATACTTTGTGTTATAATTACTACCAGACCTGATATTGACGTTTCGTGTACCCAGACTCTTTTGTCTGACCAACCCTGTACATCTGGTCAGGCCAGTACACATAAGGCACCCCTTAAAAAAAAAAAGCCGAGGGTAGCTGAATCTACTGATGATGACTCAACAAGGGGATAAAGGAAGCTCAAAATATGTTGACAAAGCCTACCAATCAATATAAAAAATTCGGCGAGTACGTGGTTACAGCTACGAGACACGAAATATGACGATATTAGGGGGCGCCCGATCAGCACCTTCCACCATGCTGTGGACGAAGACAAGTACAGCAATTTGTATAGATCCTCATTCTCTAGCACTCCTCAATCACTTGGGGAACAAAGTACAGATGCAAGAGAAATAACTCTTATTTTATGAAAATAATATGAATATAATTATGTCATAAGTGATTGAAATATGTCAATAATAAATACTATATTTAATTATAGAATTGCGATATGTTTAGTCAATCAAAAGAAAAATAGATTTGTTCTAATAGTTACATACCTTCAAGTAATCTTCTTTCAATAATGTATATAACATTTCACTAACTTCCTTCACTAGCCTACCAATTGTGCAAACAGGTATCCGGAATAAGTACTGAAGGCTGCTGTATGAATCACCTGAAAACAAACGTATAGCAAACATTTGCGTAAAGGTATATTTTGTAAACTTTAAAGTGCTAAAGTAAAATAAATAGTTAGCCTACCTTAAGCGATGAGCCGCAGAGTAGCTAGCATTCTATCCTTAACGTTAATAGCACTTCTTATCGTCGTGTCTTGTCTAGCACTTATAGCTCTAAGGTTCTGAATGAAATATTCCACCTCTTCCCAACCATTTTGGTGAAGTTACTTTACTGTGGCGCATCATCTATAATAAGTTAAGGTTAGTGTCCATGGTGAGAGTTTTTACTCTCGAGAGTACTGCATTGTGGACACACTGCTGAGAAAAGAGCGTTAACTAGCGGAGTGTTGCCGTCTGAAAACCGGGCTGTTGCGTGGACACACTGCTGAGAGTTAAAGAGCGGAGAGCTGGGCTTACTCGCGGAGAGTTGCCGTCTGTCACGTGGACACACCCTACACCATCTCTCGGGAACGCTCCTCTAGCGTTTAGTTGAGAGTACTCTCCCCTGTTGTGCAGACATTGTTTACTGAAACTGTCTAGACACATATGGACGCATTTGGAAATCGTGAGGTTGATTGAAATGTATGAATGTAGGCCTACACTGTGGGATTGCCGGTGTCCAGATGACAAAAAAATAGAGATAAGAAGAGTGTCGATATAAAGGAAATTGCAGCAGTATTTTTAACTTCAACTGAAGAGATACAACGAAAAATACATAGCTTGAGAAACCAGGTAAGTAAAAAATATAATTGAGGCAGGCTAGAAATAAATAAATGTAAACATCCTTTGTACATGTTTTAATTTACTCTGGTTCTCTCAAGAACTACAGAAACTTAGGAAAAGGAAAAACGGCAGCGCAGGAGATGAAGCAACCTCCAAAATGGCCGTATTTCCAAACGTTGCAGTTCGTAGTACCAGCTATGACCGTCAAGACCATATCTAATTTAGTAAGTAACCCTTGAAATAAATATTAATATAGCCCTAAGCATACACATGCATAGCTTTCTGTTCTGCCATATCTACCACAATGAACAGGTAGTGCCAGAACATAATTTACAAATTAGTTTGTTTTATTTATCTATTATGGTAGTGGCAATGAAACATTCCTTTAGTACAGGCACAAGTAATATGAATATATGTTCACTAAAAAGCTCATGCAACAATGTATTTACAAAAACATATACACGTGTGGTTTCATTCAACTACAGTAGTCCCATGGCTTCTTTGGTGCTGACTGACAGCTCACAGCTGACAGCTTACGGCTTTGAAAAGTTATCAGACCAAATTATGTATCCCTACGCCGAACCATATGATCTGCAAAAACATGTGTTTAGCAGCTGTCACTTCTGACAGTCAAAATTTAGGTATATACCTAACTGTTGACTGTCAGAGGTCAGATGTGAATTGTCAGTCAGCACCAAAGAAGCCATGGGACTACTGTACACTAGTTTACATGACAAAAGTTTAATTTAATAATAATACTAATAATAATAATTTGTTGAAGTAGCATATATACAGAACATCTTTCTCACAGTCGTATCTCAGACATGTTTGTATTGTCACCTCACTTCAGCTTGTGGTGTCACGAAGTAGTTTGCCAACTCCTCTCTTACTTCTCGTTCTGCTGGAGAAGAAGGTACTCCTCGTCACTATAGAGAGAACCAGGTGGATGTGGAAGCATCCTCCTCACGCCACTCACAGGGCTGAATGTTGTGCTCGTCTGAAACCTCTGTGTCAACAGCTCCCTTATAGAGGATAGTGTTGTCCATCTCGGGTTACTAAGAAGTTGTGTAGTACACAACACGCAAGCATAACTTTCTCAGCTACACTTGGTTGTAGGTTCATTGCTTTCCTTAAGACTCGAAACTTCTGAGCTGCAATTCGAAGCCGTTTTCTACAATCCTTCTTGCCCTGGAGAGTCGGTAATTGAAAATCCTTTCATTAGCTGGAAGGCCCCTATATGGGATATGGTTTCATTAGGAGAGTCCGTAAAGGAAATGCGTCGTCATCCACAAGGTAGTTAGGGATTTCCTTATTTCTACCCGAGAGACATTTGGGCTCAGGTATCTCGAGTTGGTTGGCCTCCAATGCTTGACCTACGACTGAAAACCCCTCTATCAGATACCCGCCCATTGCAACCCACGTCTATATAAATGAACCCGTAATTGGCATCGACAACCTCTAATGGTACTATGCTATATGAGGGTTTGTAATTGAAGTAGTAGCTGTCACTGTTGTTGGAGCCTTGGAGCA
This sequence comes from Timema podura, assembly GCA_033556935.1. NCBI lineage: Eukaryota > Metazoa > Arthropoda > Insecta > Phasmatodea > Timematidae > Timema > Timema podura. Next base: position 23,645,801 of record JAVRXN010000014.1, read on the forward strand.
CACAATTCCTCCCATCCAAAGCTCCCAAACAATTAGGAAAGTTCCATCGATGTTCGAAACCGCTGGCAATTTCAAGATATTCTGCAGGGGTTACAGGAAATTGTGGTGAGAAACACTTCAGTTACTTGCAACGTCAATATTACACAATCATTGGCGTAGGGGAGGGGGTTCCGTGGGTACAAAATCTATAGGTGGGGTACAGGATAGCCCTTGTACCACGATCAATTGGAACATTATTGTTTTTATGCGCACAAAATAAAAATAAGTTTGGAGTTACTGAGTCCCTATGAACGTCTGAATTGTGTTTGACTGGGCTACCATGTGGGACCCTTAATTAAGTCGGGCGAACTGCAGACTTTTACATGAAAGGGAATAAAGTTGTATTTTAGTTTAAATGTTTTGAATATGTAATGTGTGCGCGAGTATGTATAATTAGCACTGAATGTTGGGCACTTGTATTGGGTTTTTTGTAGGTCTATCCCAATGTAGATTCATTTTTCGTTCAGATGAAGTGATAGAGAGTAGTGTTACCACAGCCAATTTCTTTTTTTGCCAGCTGTTTCCTTGGTGAATGCACTACGTTTTCACCTGTTATCTCAATCAATGTTACACTGGCCAAGCGGCGCCCTTAAAAAATATGTCAGACTTACCATGTTGAGGCTCTGTATTTACTTGATTCAGCTAAAATCAGCTGTTTTTACAATGGCCAAAATAATTTCCAATAATACCTCTGTGTCTGCCTGCTATGGTTTCTCGGTACACCCCAAAATCAGAATCGTTCCTACGCCACTAAACACAACTGCCTCTTTGTGGGAGTGTTATTGCCATATTGTATAGTTCAGCCCTGCCCCCAATATATCATGCAATTCTTTGGGATACATTTTGGAATTAGGGGTTGGGGCAAATTTTTACATAATCCCAAGGTTTTCTTTTACATATGTGTCTAGAAAGCCAACTAAGTCCTATATAATTAATATAATTTCCTTTGTATGCCATTCTAAAACTTTTTTCTATAATAATAACAGTTATATTTTGCGGCCAATGTCCTCCCTCCCTTTTTACCGGCGGGACTTATTCGCTACATAACACGATTTCCCTGTAAATGAGTCATTCTAATGCTAAACAATTACTCCACGCAATTAATTATCACCTACCAATAAAAAATCTTCCTGTTCACAGGCTGTTTCTGAAAGGGAAAACTGCTACAGACATGGACAATGGCGAGCTCGGTACATAAATTACTGAGGGTACTCCATCAGATAAACCTGGTACTTCCTGCCAGGACAGTACTGAGGATACCCCATCAGATAAACCTGGTACTTCCTGCCAGGACAGTACTGAGGATACCCCATCAGATAAACCTGGTACTTCTTGCCAGAACAGTACTGAGGATACCCCATCAGATAAACCTGGTACTTCCTGCCAGAACAGTACTGAGGGTACCCCATCAGATAAACCTGGTACTTCCTGCCAGAGCAGTACTGAGGGTACCCCATCAGATAAACCTGGTACTTCCTGCCAGGACAGTACTGAGGATACCCCATCAGATAAACCTGGTATTTCCTGCCAGGACAGTACTGAGGATACCCCATCAGATAAACCTGGTACTTCTTGCCAGAACAGTACTGAGGATACCCCATCAGATAAACCTGGTACTTCCTGCCAGAACAGTACTGAGGGTACCCCATCAGATAAACCTGGTACTTCCTGCCAGAGCAGTACTGAGGGTACCCCATCAGATAAACCTGGTACTTCCTGCCAGGACAGTACTGAGGATACCCCATCAGATAAACCTGGCACTTCCTGCCAGGACAGTACTGAGGATACCCCATCAGATAAACCTGGTACTTCCTGCCAGGACAGTACTGAGGATACCCCATCAGATAAACCTGGTACTTCCTGCCAGGACAGTACTGAGGATACCCCATCAGATAAACCTGGTACTTCCTGCCAGGACAGTACTGAGGATACCCCATCAGATAAACCTGGTACTTCCTGCCAGGACAGTACTGAGGATACCCATCAGATAAACCTGGTACTTCCTGCCAGGACAGTACTGAGGATACCCATCAGATAAACCTGGTACTTCCTGCCAGGACAGTACTGAGGATACCCCATCAGATAAACCTGGTACTTCCTGCCAGGACAGTACTGCACCACAGAAAAAGAGGAGGCAGGAAACTGAACACGCAGATGCTGAGCTCAATAAGTCTATTATGGCGTCTAGTAAAATGTTGCAACAACCTACGGACCAGTACGAAACTTTCGGCGAGTACGTGGCAATGGAGTTGCGTCATATGGGAGTTGACACCAACAGAAGGCTCCTTATGAGCAAGGATTCGACGAGCCATAGCTGACGCCATAGACCAAGAAGAGGACTTTCTCGTGAATACTGCTACCTCCTCTTGTGTCACACGTTCAGTGGAGGATGTGTCTCAAGATACGGAGTTTGCGTGTACCAACTTGGATTTCAGTCAACAGTAATATACAGACAAGTTATTTTACGCCACTTAATAAAATGGTGAAACATGTAACAAAGAAAAATAAAACACAGCTACAACATACCTTCACATAGTCTTCTTTTAGTACTGCGAACAACATTTCACAAACCACCTTCATAATTCTACCAATTGTACAAACAGGTATGCGGACTGCTGTAGGCATCGCCTGGAAAAATAATAAAAACGTTCAGGTATAGGAGACTACCGTGTGTGGCAGGTAAAAGTACCTACCACTACTCCAGGTAAAAAATAAACTATTGCAGAACTGTACCTATGTATTCAATTTACATACCTGATGCGAGGAACCTTAGTGTGACCAATAGGCTAAAACTGATCTTAAATAAATGGGCTATTAAATATTGTGGGGTGGGTGTGGCTAATGCTCTAGATCTTAGCCATTCAACCTTATCCCTTACCTCTGCTCTCCTGACGTATGGAGGAATTATTTTCTGAGCCGAGGACACCATTGAGGAGAGTTCTATTATCCCCAGATGGTCGGATGATAGGTGAGAATGATGATGGTGGAAGGCAGAGGGGACCTATCGTTTAACGTGGGCTCCGAACCACGGTGGGGGGCCTGGAATTCCACACATTCACAAAGCACACACTTTGTTATAGGTGAAGTAAGGGTTTGGTAATCAGATAAGTCTGTGCCGGGACCGAGATTTGAACCTCGGACCCCTAAAATACCTTACCCCTAGACCCCAGGTCTCCTAGCCTTAAGTGTTATTGTTTTGAATGTTATTGTGTTATTTTCCTCATTAGGGGGCCATGCAAACTAACACCATGAATTATAGGGTTGGATAGGAGGAGGGGTATTGGGGATGAGTTTATATGAGACCTAGGTTGTCCGAAAAGGGTTTGGTAACCACCGCCTTTCAGTCACCGTAGCAGGTCCCTCCTTCTCACTCGTAATGACTGCCTGTAATAACAATAATCAAACAAACAAATACTCTGAACCTTATTTTGAACTATTTACTATCAGTGACCTGTGATGGTAGATATAATCATTAGGACAACTGGCAACATAGGGATGAGTGACAGATGAATCTGCGAAACGGAAATCGCTATCTTAGTCAGCATTCGTCTAACGTAAACGATAGTTGTGGGAAGTTAGCCGAAAAACTAGGTGGCAGTTACTTAAAATATTATATTGTATACTTACGTAATCTTGTTCTAAATATACTTATCCATGATGAGTATTCAATAAGATTATTTTAAAAGGTCTTGAGTTCATAAAATTCTAAATATTTAAAAGTCTACTTTATATATTTGTTATAAAATAACAGTAAATTAAAATACATTATTATTAATTTAATGATTCAAAACTTCGTACGAAAAATAATAAACAAACAAGAAAGGTATTCTTTGATACGAATTATGTGCTTCCAATGTGTTTTAATATTCTTACTAAAATATAATCGTGTTGTATTTTCTAGTTTTGATATCAACTTGTGACTTCAATCTGCCGGTGAAATATTTTAAGAATATCTACTGAAGTATATAATGGCGTTATTAATCAATTTATCATCATTACTCTTCTGGTTACTTCTTGTAAACCAGGTAATTATTGATATTGTAGTTAAAAATTACATGTCTACGTAATTTAACTAACATAAATTATCACGGGGTTCGGATCCAGGTCGAGTGTAGGGAGCATGTTTTTTTCCTAATCTCACACACATTATAATATAATTAGTATGTATATATGCATGCATATAACCTAAACTAAAATAATAAAATTATCATTTGTCATTTTAATTGTCAGATGTAATCCTCAATTAAATTGTACAAGCTTTTTTTTTCTTCAAACACTTAACAACTAGGTATATTATTGGTATCTGTGAACTGAATATAAGCATTTTAATATTAAATCGAAATATTTACTGTAACTTTGTGTATTTATTTTTCAGATGTGTATGATGTTACCACCATCTATAGAATTAGTGAAACTGATTTTTCTGATTCGTTAGATGTTGACTCACATTGTTTCAGTAAGTTTGTCAAATTTTGTTTTGATCAAAGTTCAGTTGTGAAATTCGGAGTCAAGGCCGTAGCTATAAAGTAATTTCGGGGGGGGGGGGGGGGTTAGGGATTGGTGGGCACATACCCTAATAGAAGTTATCTAAGTGTTTTTATGGCAACATAACACCCTAACTACGGATTTAGGAAACATTCTAAATACTAAACACATCTAGAAGCTCTCTAAAGTGTTTTTTATGGTAAAGGCTCCTAACTGCCGAAGGCTAGGGAAAATCTATATATTTAAACACTTCTAGAAGCTTTCTAGAGTGTTTTTATAGTAACATAATCCCCTAATTGCTGAAGGCAAGGAAAATTCTAAATATTATACATATCTTAGAAGCTCTCTGAAGTGCTTTTTACGTTACACAGTCCCCTAATTTGTACCTATACGTTAATTTTTATATTGTTTGAACCATAAAATTAATAAAGCCATAATATTTTCTTCATAAAATTTCTGGGAGGTTTGAACCCCAAAAACTCCCCTAACTACGGCCTTTTTTCGGCGTGTTTAACTTATTTGATGACCATGGTTTATTTTGGTGGGTTTTTTTTTCCTTAAAATTTTTCCAAATATCTTTCTATACAAATGGGAGTTTTGCTTCTTTATTTGTACTCTTTATGTGACGATGCAGGTAGGTAGTTGGGTTGGGTAGTAAGAGCCGGAACATAGGAAGAAATAATAATTTAACGTTGTTGAAGGCAGTGGCGTAATACCCAGGCCTGCAATGTGGGGGGAGATGGAGGGGGGTCAATGGTATGAGGGGGCTCGCGAAAGAGAACTTTAAATTACTATAAATTTGGTGGGAATAATTGTAATCAAATAACTTATGTCCTTATTATTGACAATTTAGATTTGTTAAATATGTTTATCATAAGTTTTTGTAAATAAATAGCGCAGAATTTTTTTTTTATCGTCATGCAGTCAAGCTGACTGATTGATGACGTTCCCAACATAAAACCGTGGCTATAACAGTCAATACAAGGTTGGTTACTAAATTAGTCATTATTTAAGACTGTTAAATATTTATTATAACATTTATTAAGGTATTAAATGACTTGGAAAAGAGGGGCCCGAAAATAAATCTTGCGTGGAGGGCCCCAAGCTTAATCTGTTACCCACTGGTTTAAGGTATGGTTTTATGGGAATGAAATTACATTTTAAAGAATGATATTTAACAGTTGCTTAAAATATGTCCTCATAATTGATCAACAATATAATATTAGAACCCCATGTAATAATTATTTATTTTGAAATTAATCTATAATGTATGATGTGTAGAATTACAAAGTAGTGACAACGTATTTACTCTATACAATAACCACGTGATTACTTGTTATTACAGATCTGGCGAACGTGGAAATTCACGCAAGAACTAACGCTTTAGCAGTGACGTTCTTCCAGAACAATGGAAGTATAATACGTAAGTAATAAATAAATAAATTGTCGGATTGAAATTGATTAATGATCTCAAGTGGCAATCTATTATTTCAAAATACCGCTAGCTTAGCTCCTTTAAACTAACACATCAAATTCTAATCAGTTTTTGGGGGCCCACTTCCGGAATGCTGAGGCGCGTTAGAGACATCTAGAAATCCCACGTTGTTTAAGAAGTGATTTGTTACTTTTAAACATATCACACCCCAAATTGGTGGCCAAAGCTATCAACATGTCCCTAAAAGCTTAGGTCTACATTTAAAGATTTATAATTTAAATTTAAAAAATCATGAAAAGTTGGAGTTAGCTTATTATGAACCACGCTTCACTTGAAATGTTGCAATTCTGATATCAAAATTAATGGTTGGAAACATAGATATATAACCTTCCTCAAACAAATAAAGTAACTTTGTAACAGGTTCAAAACAGATTAATTTTTTTTATCTAGCACCGCGTCTTACTACCCGTTCGGGTTATACGCGTAAGTAGGATACTAATTACTCTAATGGATTAGGAATTGGAAGGTTGAATTTAGAGGAAGTGAACCCGCATTTTCGTGGAGGAGAGTGGAAAAACATTTAGGGGAAAAAAATTCACCCGACCAATATTCGAACCTCGATCTCCCCTTCCTCGTCAATCAAGCTCAACACGAAACTTGCGCGTTAGCTAACTACGCCACCGAGGCGGGGTTTAAAAAAAATCTAGGATTGTTTTAGTCATTTTGAAGTTTCGGATGTGCCATTCCCATAATAAATACCACACTTGGGATATTGTTGCCCTTCAAGTAGCTTACAGGATCAGCCAGTACCCCGACGTCATGTACATTGCACCGTGTAGAGTGAGTATTGTGATGCCCAAGGCTGTGTTTTTTCCCTGTAAAGTAAATAATAGTTTGCACTTGTTAAATATTGTACCTCTATATCTGAGGTCAGTGACCCTACAGGAATAGTCCTGTGTCAATTTTCTCGTTAACGTAATAGTTTCTCCTTGTTCAATATTGTACCCCTTGTAAATAAGGTAGTTGGCCCTTGTCGGGTCTTGCCCTGTGACGTCACTGCGTCCATTTTGGGCCATCTGCCCGTACAAGGGAGGTGAATGAACCACTTGCCACCGGGGCAAGTTAGGTCCTGTTACACACTGAAAGACCAACGTTCTGACGCGGTGCCCCCAGGGAGATGGTTGTGGCAGCGTTGACCACTACCCTATCCAGGGGTGGCTTAAGATAAGGGTGCTAGTGAGCGTGAATTTAGGGCAGTATTTTCGAAGTTTTATAACATAAACATTTATTTGGCCAAAATAAATCAAATATTTCTTCTATAGAAACATATAGTTTAGTTTTCCGCACATGCTAATCTCAACAGTTTTTAATATCTGTAAAGGGTGTCCTGGAATTTAGTGACAACTTTTTCTCTGCATTTAAAAAGTTTGTCACCAAATGCCGCTATGCTCATGAGAGATATTCAAGAACTCTTGAAATTAGCATGTGCAGAAAGCTAAACTCTATGTTTCTATAGAAGAAATATTTGATTTATTTTGGCCAAAAAATGTTTATGCTATAAAAACTGCAAAATTAATCCACTAAACTGGTGCTCACTAGCACCCCACCTTAATAGCTGGGTGAACCGGGCGGCTGCCTGGGGCGCCAAACAGAACACCAACCTAACCTAACGTGACCTGGGGATCTGTAAATAACTCCCAAACCTCTAGCTCCTCAACTAATGTAACCAAACTTGAAAAGTTATTTTACATCCACCATCGTGGAGAAATAACACCTCAATTTTTTTTATTTATTTTTTTTTGTAATTATCTCTTAAACCATTCATTATAATATCTAAGTGCTTGTTTTGTAAAAAACAAAGAAGAGAACAATGTCCACAAAACATGTTTTTTTGTAATTTTCTTTGTAACCCTAACTGCATGTCGTATAATCTCGCAGTGAAATGTTTGGAGGATGATTACCATTTGTGGAACTTCCCTAAAGATTATTTTTCTATTTCTCCCAGGCTATGTTAGGTTTGGGGATTATTTTCTTATTTTCCTACTATCCCCCAGTTATGTAGGGGAGGCACCAAAAAAGCAATCCTGTCCGGGAGCAAAATTTACCTCATGCCACCCTATCCTCCCCTCTTACTTTCACCTAGCGATGACAATTTTGAAACATGTGAATACACGAAAGAAATATCAAAGGTAGTTGTTGAACTACGCCTAAAGCTCCTCGCACACCAGCATAGTATCGTAGCGGTATCGTAGCAGTAAGGTGCCAGTATGGTAGCAGTATGGTAGCAGTATGGTATCGTATTGCCGCGACGGTCGCGCACACCGGCATCGTAGATACGACGTATACCCCGTGAGCTTGTTTCCCCCACCACACCATACCGTTCTCCTTCGCTCCCTGATGTTTTCCCCCAACACACCCTACAGCTCTCCTCCCTCTGAGTGCAGCGCAGAGAGAATAAGCGAGTGTATTGTTGTGGTTCTGTTTCTTATAATGAGTGATACCTTGTCTTCTTCCTCTGATGAGGACATTGGGGTAGCGGCTATGTTGCTGGAGCCAGAGAAAAAGAAGTGGATACATGATATAAATAAGAAAATAAAATAAAATGGATCTCCAATGTAGTAAATCACTTTGTACTCTTGTACGACAATAATAAGCTCTTCTTCAAAATTGCACATTTCACAGCTTTACTCGAATACAAAACAACAACAATACCGCCTCACCAAGAGTGTAGACTTGAGGGGAAGAGAGGAGGGAGTGTTTGAGAGGGTGTAGTGGGGGTAGGCAACGGCCGCCATGACAGTAGCGTACGTGTCTGTCCGCTTTCAAAGCGTAATAGAAAACCACGCACCGTACTGCTACGCTACTATGCTGCTACCATGGTGCTACGATGGTTGTCGGTGTGCGCAGCTCCATTGCAAAGCATGGCAAGCGAAAAACATACGATACTGCTACGATACCGTACTGCTACGCTACTATGCCGGTGTGCGAGGTCCTTTACGCTACTGTGACCTCAATAAATTTTACTAAAAATATGTACAATTTGGTGGAAGGTTAGTCCAATCCCCCGATTGCTGGGAATCTTAAGTTTTTTTTAACCTTAACGTGCTTATTCAAAATTTCTCCAAGATAGTTCATTCTTTTAGTAATTTACCCACTTTGTTTGTTACCTTGGGACAGGAGAGTAAAGATTCACTTATAGATAGTACTGCCAACAGAATCCCCTAAGAAATAACCATTGTTTGTTTGTGCTAACTAGCCACAAGCGGCCTCGGAATCTATCCGGAGTGTTCCCCATGTGGCTGGGAGGTTAGCGGCTGGAGGTTAAGGTCAGATGAGTACGTCACCTCGGAACCAACTTTGATCATACGAGAAAACGGTAAGCACTCTAAGGGCGGTATATATATACCGTGAATGGAGTATAGTTGATATTCATGTGTCGACCAATCCCCCAGTCAAACTAAAATTTTTCTTTAGCGACGCGTATTACTAACCGTCCGAGTTATACGATTATGTAAAAAATTGCGTTAGTGATTTTAGGGATTATGAAGGCTATATTTAGATAAAGTGTACCCACGTTTGCGTGGACAACTATTTTGGAAAACCATTATCACTATACTTGACCAAGTTTTGAACCACGATCTCCCCGTCTTCGGCAGTCTAGTCTACTGCAAGAGTAGCGCCTTAGACCATACGGCCACCGAAACGAGTAGTTGCTTTTTATTTGTACACTGGGAGATTTGACTTCTGAGACTATAAATACCGCCCTAAGTCTGAATTAGGTTAAAACTAGTCATGATTTATCGCTTCCTATTTTATTAAAATAAATTGATGTACCGAAGTCAATATATTTTTTTATGCAATTCGAATGTTACTACAAACTATATTTTTAACTTGCCAATTCTAGAGCTCATCGAGTTAATTCATAACATATGCTTTAGATAAGACTAAAAAGGAAATTATCATAGCCACAATAAAGTCATAAGTTGTTATGGATCAATTTAAAGTTATAACAAATGTTGGTGTAATGTGAATTATGCATACAAAATTAGGAAAATAACTTTGATTAAAGACTTGTATATCCTTGTGATATAGTGTTTTAGGCCACAAAGTACTTTTTTTTTTAGCACCGCGTCTTACAATTTGTTCGGGTTGTTACGCAGCTTTACTAATTACGTTGATGTTTTAGGGCTGAAGAAGGTGAATTTAGAGGGAGTATACACAAATTTGTGTGTACAATCATTTAGGAAATCCTTCCCTCATTGCATCTGACAGGATTTCTAAACCCGATCTCGCTGTCATAGTCAATACACTTAATTGCGATAGTGACACTTTATACGATTAGCCCACCGAGGCTTAGTTAAGTTAAGTATGGCACCGATTTTCTTACCAAAAGCATTCTGAAAGGCCTTTTTTTAAATACAAGATCCCTTCTATATGGTACTGGTGGTAAGAGAATTGAGTTAAAGTTCATCGTGTTAGTTACCTAACGAGCTAAGTGTCCAGAGTTCAATTCTCAGCATGGCTGAAAAATTTATCATTGGTTAAATTTGGGCTTACCCTTTCATAGTGGTAAATTAACGGCAGTGGACTGGGTGTTGTGTCTGTTCTAGAATTACTTTAGTTAGAGCTGATAATCAATCGAGTTAGAAAGTGTATGTTAAATACCTCCAATGAAAGATATAATTATTTGACTCTTGTAGAACTGGATGGCTGCCGATATGACGTCCTCCAAGTAGACAATGGTAACGAGAACTACCCGACAGATATCCAGGGGAAGCTCACCAGTCATCGGGGAGATGGCGGCGATTCTTGGCAGATCAAAGCGATGAGAGATCAAAGGATCAAACTGGTAGGTTTGCTGTCACCACTGATGTGAACAATGGCGTCGGTCTCACCTTTTTTCATGTTTTGTTTTAACCACATAACAATGGGTTTGTTATACTTGGCTGGGAAAATGAAAATCATCTCGTCGTATTTTTGAAGATTTATGGGCGAACGACCCTCGACAGCCCTATGAAATTTTTCGTTTTGTGATATCGTACAGAAGATTGTATTTGTTGCTAAGGGCTTTTCGTTTTGAAACAAGCGGAAATAAGAGCCGCAAGAAACGTCATCGATAAATTATCTCCTATCAGGGAATTATTCGAGAATTTCGTTCAGCGCTGTCAAGACCATCATTCAGTTGGAGAGTATGAAGTACCCATCTAGGTTGTGCGCTGACACATTAATAGTTACGCTAATATGGTTGGTTGAGAAGAATGATGGTAATTTTCCCAAATTTGCGTGGAAGGAGGGCTGGAAACCGTTAAAAAATCTCCTTCAGTACACCCAAATAAGACCCGTAAATTAACTTCATCATCACCTGCAAACTAGACTAGATGGGATTGATATTTAGACCGTATGCCAACCGATGCGGTGTTGGCCTTGTCTTGACTGAGGACAAGCAGGTTGTTGTGTTCGAAACGCTTCCGAGTATACCAAGGTGTTTTTCGTTCCATTAAATGGCTTTCTCACTCTTCCCATCCACGCAAATGCGGGTACACGGCTCTTATTTTTACTTCCCTCATTCCTATCTCATATGCGGATAGCTCTGGTGGGTAGGCCTACAGATTTCTTGCGCTCCTTTTGGATGGTTGTACATCTTTTTTTTTAATTTTATTTCACCTCACAAATACTTATTTTTTGGATTGATAAGTGTAGCAAAGTGTCGCGTCTTAGTAACCATTCCGCCGGCACAGGTTTTATGCATATTACAGCGAGTCCTATTTTTTTTCAGGTGTTTGGAAACAGCGCCAATAGCGACACTGCGGCCTTGGGCTACCCGAGAAACCCCGGGTACAGGGTCGAATTGAAGCCCTCCCCCTCAGGGAGTTTGACGATATCCAACTCCCCAGTGAGGCAGTCGTCTCGAATGGTTATCAGATGCAAGTGGACCTCCAGAAATTTGATGTCTACAAAGAGTTCTCGGCGACTTATTCTTTCGGTGAGTCGCGAGAGTCAAAAAGACCTGAGGGTGGCAATGATTATCACGCTTAAAACAAACTTCTTTTTTTATGTACACTTGCCGCAAATGAGATTAACCCGTTCCGGTGGTCGAATGGTCTAAGTCGTCACTTACGCAATAGACTGGACTTCTGATGACGGGGAGATCAAGGGTATGAGCAAGGTCGGTATTTTCCTTAAATGGTTTTTCGCTCAAGGCCCACGGAATTTGAGTTCACTTCCTCTAGATAGAACCTTCGGTACTATTTTAGACGAAATGTACCAATATTTGTGTGCGGAGAGTTAGAGAAAAACTATCCTTAGAATATCTGCCTTGATATCCTCACCGGCAAACTAGAACTAATGATCTTGATGTTTAGACCGCGTGTTCCACATATGCAGATAGTTACAGTTTTCAAATTACAAAGGGTAAGAGCTGTATTTGTCTTCTTTCAGAAAGCAAACAACAATTGACACTGACTACAGAGTCAGGAACCATCAGAGGTCCCGTGTTCGTGCCCATGTCGGAGAGACTGTGTATCGCCATCTTGTTCAGAGCCGCCCCTTTTCCAAAACCAATAAGATATTCAAACCCAAATCCAGGTGAGTTCAAGTGGATCATGCATGATATTATTTAATAGCTCTTTAAGTGGGTCGGTTGCTGGAGCGCTGAGGACGTTTAAAAAAAACCCGCACTATTTAAGTGGTTTGTTATTTTAAATATCGCTAACCCCAAAATTATGTTGTAAGAAAGGGGGAGGGGGTTGCAAAGGTCAATTTTAAATGCAAAAGCTAAGGTTTAAACAAGCTGAGGCTAAGTTGAAGATAAGGTCTTTGTTGTTTTCACATAGTACTACTTTTGATTTATAAATTATCCATCGAGTGCATGTTGGTAAACGGAAAGGTTTATGCTTACATTATAGATGTCATTTAATCACTAGTCGGTATAAAACAAGTTATTGTTTGTTCTAAAAAATTGATACAAATTGAAATGTGTCGTATTTAATTAGTTCAAATCTTTTAGTAATATTTAAAAATGTCTTCTTCCTTCTAAATGTTTCGAAGGTACTAAGGTTATATGGTTGTTGAAGTAGAATCAAAAGAGATTTTGACATCATTCTCTTTTACACGAATGCACTTAATGGATAATTAAAATAAGTGCTACAGTGCACCACAAAAGACTTTTCTTTTTTTTTTATCTTAAATAGACACATTCATTAGAAACTTGTAAACTTTGTGAAAGGAGATAAACACTCCACCAAACAGCATAAATGAAATAATATACATTGTTACAGAAACATTGAGAAAAGAGGAGAATCTTTGCCTACCAAAGATAATTGCAATTAATTTCAATTTTCAAAGACCCCACTAAAAATTATACTTATTTTATAAGAATATTTTCATATGAAATATTTCTTTTAACATTACAACTTTACAATGATAAGTCATTTCATAACTGAAATAGTTGTAGAGATTTAATCAAAATTGGACATTTCTGCTCATGTAAAGTATCCTAAAAGTAATTTTTATGTTAAATCGAGAATAATTTTGTCTGTAATGTTAAACAGTGTCTAGATACAAAATGTTATCAAAATCCTTAGAGAAGATTTAGAAAAAAATATTTTTTTCTTCTCTTTTTTGCCTTTAGTTAACTATTTTTAAACTTAGGGGTAGATGTCTATTTTTATTTTTTTTTCTCTCGGGAGAACCTTATGTGGGAACCTTATGAAAACCATAGATACCAAGTTTTAGCCTGATCGTTAAAATGGTTTCGTCTTTAGGCCAAGATACAGAAAGATGACATTGAGTTTGATATATATATATATGCACTTTTTTCTCGGAGGGGTCTAGAGTAGGTAACATTTAAAATAGTGTTGTGTGTCAACATTGAAATTTGGCTTTTCTTTGCATGTTTAAAGCTTTGCCTCAAATTTAAAAGATGACCTTCACACACCCCTTAGTAAAAATATGTATTTCAACAATATGAGGATATTTTTGGCTGTGGTTTGATTGCAAAATAATTAGTACTGAAAACATTTTGGGGGAGGGCTTATGCCATAAAAAAATGTTAAATATCACTGGCTTAGACCAGTGTTTCCCAAATTTTCACCAGTTATGTTTGCCTCTTAAATCCATTGCCTAGACAGTATATCCCTTCCAAATATTTATAAAAATACTAAACAAATACCTTGTTATCTTGTAAAGTATAATAGTTAATTATACATTTTAATATAGTTTTAGTGGTAAACTAAACAAGGAAATAAGGACTTGTAAATATTAATGAGACCACTCTAATATATGTGATAAATCTAATTTTAATCATACTTGGTTTCATAAAAACATATTTTAAGATTAATAAAACTCAATAATAAAGCGAAAACCCTTTGGTACCTTTTGTGCACCCTTGAAGGTATGTGTATCACATTTTGGAAGAATCACCGGCCTAGAGTATAGAAATGCCCTCTCTTCAGGACAGCCATACTTTAATTCTTCCTGCTCATGTCAAACCATGGTTCCATCAAATCAGAGCCTTGCGCTTTAACACTTTACCATGATAACTTACCTTTTCGGAGGGTTTGTCAGGTTGGCCGAGTCCAGGGAGGACTATGATTACACACCCAGCGAGGACACAAGACTGACGGTCACACTCCAACTTCTGGACGGGACAGAGATCAATGTGGGAACAGTGGAAGCACCAGAGGTAGGTCACATTCTACTGGAGAAGATGGAGATTCATGTAGGGACAGCAAAGACACCAGAGGTATGTCACATTCTACTGGAGGGTACAGAGATTCATGTGAGGACAGTGGAGGCACAAGAAGTAGGTCACATTCTACTGGAGAAGATGGAGATTCATGTGGGGACAGCAAAGACACCAGAGGTATGTCACATTCTACTGGAGGGTACAGAGATTCACGTGGGGACAGTGGAGGCACAAGAAGTAGGTCACATTCTACTGGAGAAGATGGAGATTCATGTGGGGACAGCAAAGACACCAGAGGTATGTCACATTCTACTGGAGGGTACAGAGATTCACGTGGGGACAGTGGAGGCACAAGAAGTAGGTCACATTCTACTGGAGATTCATGTAGGGACAGCAAAGACACCAGAGGTATGTCACATTCTACTGGAGGGTACAGAGATTCACGTGGGGACAGTGGAGGCACAAGAAGTAGGTCACATTCTACTGGAGAAGATGGAGATTCATGTAGGGACAGCAAGACACCAGAGGTATGTCACATTCTACTGGAGAAGATGGAGATTCATGTAGGGACAGCAAGACACCAGAGGTATGTCACATTCTACTAGAGGGTACAGAGATTCATGTGAGGACAGTGGAGGCACAAGAAGTTGGTCACATTCTACTGACGAAGATGGAGATTCATGTGGGGACAATGGAGGCACCAGAAGTATGTCACATTCTATTGGAGAAGACTGAGATTCTTGCTGGGCAGCTTGAGATAGGTCAGCACTCGAGTATGTCATTTACACCCCTTCACTGCAACCCACCCCATAGCCTAGTGGGTAAGAAAACTAGAATAGCTCGAATTAATGCCAGGCATCACTAAAACCATTACAGTGTATTTAGAGTGTTGTCATGTTTTTAATCAGATGATACCGGAAACTTTAGGGTTGGGTGTGTCGATTTAGGTATGCTGTAATAGGTTATATTAGTTTTTAAGTTCTGTTTTTATTTTACTGTGTGGTAAAACCACTAATTATATCCATACCTTTTGTATAACCTCTATAAGTATTAGGACACAGTGCTAAAATATTATAATATGTATAGCCTATCTATGGCACGAGTGGAGTGTAGGTGACAGCTAAAAGAAGGTTCTTTATTGCAAACATTGGCTCAAGTTAACTAATGTCAATGTATTCAAAAATAATGATTATGTGCTTAGCAATACTATGTCATCAATAAAAAGTGTTATCAAATGCTTATAATAATAATTTCAACCCTAATTTGCAATAAAGAACTTTC
The DNA here is from genome assembly GCA_033556935.1 of Timema podura. NCBI lineage: Eukaryota > Metazoa > Arthropoda > Insecta > Phasmatodea > Timematidae > Timema > Timema podura. Next base: position 23,661,727 of record JAVRXN010000014.1, read on the forward strand.
TGCTAGTTGTCACTTCCCCAGGGCCATTTTAAGATCTTCCTAAGCCTTAGGCACTTTTATTTCTAGAGGCTTGTTGCCCGATAGTTTTACTCATTTATATGCTAATTTCATCATTTGCATGCACAAAAAACAATTTATGAATCTTGAAAATACTCGTAAATCTTAATGCACCATGAACGCCTCTGAACCTCTACTAACAGAAAATCCTGGGGCCACCACTGGTTCGCTATACGTGCAATTCCACTACACTAAACAACATAACAGTGGAAATAATTTCAAATATATTTTCTAAAATTGTTCTTCCGTGAAATAAAACGATAACCGTGTCACAGTGTCATAAATACTGTACTATTTGTTGGACAAAACACTGTTGCATGCGGGGAAAAAGCAAGGTAAAAAAAAAGATGCAGACTATTGAATAGCACATGTGCAAACTCTCAATCGAGTACGAAAACAAGACAGCATGTGAAATAGAATCACTTGTTGCCATTTACCCTATTGGCGTCGTGTTATTCCTTACAAAAAAAACCACACACAATATACACTAAAAAAATTGTAGGCCCTAGGCAGTGTGCCTCTTAGGCCTAGTGGATAAAGTGGTCCTGCACTTACACTACACTCTTACCCTCGATAGACTCTAGTATCACACACTCAGCCCTAGTGGCTAGACATGTATTAATTGGTTAGTAGGATTGACACGATTACAAATAGTAAATAGCTTTGTCAGCACCACCTGGTATTTAACCAAGCTACCCTAAATTTGTGATTGACCACTTTTATAATCACACAAATCTGTTTGATTCCCTGCGTGTGTCAACAAAGATGTTTATATGTTGTTAAAAATAAATAAAGCACTCCTCCAAAATACCACTGGCCCAAGCCCCCTGAGTCCTGGCATGGAATAAGTATTTCAGTAGTAGGTTTACTGTTTTAGTAAAAGTTACAATCCAGTTTCATAGGAAAACAGCTAGAAAAGTTACTAAATCTACTTGAACATATTCATACTTCAAGTTATGTGATATGTAGATATCACTAATGATAGTTATTATCAATATCTGTGAAATAACACTAATAATATGGTAAAACGTTCTCAATATTGATCAAAAAAAGTTTGTATTTTTTAACAGTTCTCCATATGAAAATTGAAATGTGTTTGTAAATCTGGTGACCATACCAATCTTGTTTAAAAATTCCATTCTGAATACCTAAGTTAAAAATAAATAATGAATAACTGGCCAAACTTATGTCAAGGATTTTTCCAAGAAATAATTATTTTCCTGGACAGGTGGACAAATGGATCTATCAAAGGTTTGTGATCGAACTCCAGCCAGACCATCAACAGAGAGAGATGGCTTATGTAATCACAGCAGGACAGAAAATAGGGGCCAAACTATTTGTGCGAAAAGTTGAAGAATGCGATCCAGAAGGTAACTAGTACAATATTCTGCTTCACATCTGTTAAAAGTATATTCTATTTCTCATACAAAAAAAGTATTTTATTTGTGAATATTTCTATACCTCAAGATTGTGATGGCTAGTTATGTTTTATTTATTCCTGGGCTCAAAACACTCGATCTTAAAATTCTGTCTATCTTTCTGTCCCTGTGGCTTTCGTCCAAAACGGTTTGATGGATTACGTTCAAATTTAAAAGCCGTTTACTGATCGACTATTTAAAAAATATATATTCCTAATTAGTCACCCTCGGTGGTCTTGGAGTAAAGTGCTCACCTTAGGACCAGATATTCATGGGTTCAAACCCAGCCTGGGTCAACAAATTTTTTTTGAGTGGTAAATATCCGTAGCACAATTCCCTTTGGAGGGGAAGTAAAGCTGTCGGTCCCATGTCGATTGTGGCATGTAAAAGAACTCTGGAAGGTATGTTAAAATAACTTTCCCGATAAAATTGGTAGGCCCTTTCACTCTCGCTCATAGAAACTCTCGTGTGCTTATATAATCAATTGATTCAGAAAGTGCAAATTAAATACAAATAAATAAACAATGTTCCTAATTAGACTATATGAGAAAGTATTTACGATTATGTTGTACAGTTTATTTGGACATTTTATCTGTACTGATGGACATGTGGACAAAACATCAAGCTAGCCTAGTATAATTTGCTGGCAACAGAGAATGATGGGTTCAACTCCCCCCCACCCCAAATATGGATAAATTTCCTCTTCATACCATTAGTTTTAATTAAAGTAAAATAACCCAAATGGGTGGTAAGGCATGGGGAACAGACCAAAAAAACTTATATTGTTATCAATACTAGTAAACTTTGGTGACATCATCATTAGTCATTTCTTGGACGTTTGAAAGAATTTATATTTTATTTGCTCTAAATATAGATATTACTTAATTTATTCAAACTTTTTTATAATATTTTATTATGTTTTCTTATCAACATTAAATGTAGCTTATATATATATATATATATATATATATATATGAAAACTATGAGAATAAAAAAAATAAACACATCTCACCTCTTATTTGGATAATACGTACATATATAAATTATGCTTATGTTGTGAGAGTGAGGAAGGTAAATATTTAGAGTAAATTTACCCCCATTTACATAGAGAGTGGATGCAATACCATTTAGAAAGTCACCCTACAGATATTCGAACCCTAATCTTCCCATTTTGGGCAATACAACCTATTGTAAGTGTGACACCCTACACTTGGCCCATGCGACCACCAAAGAGGGACCATAAAACATTGTAAGAAGCTCTCTGAATGGTTTATTGATTAGATACCTTTTTCAAAACACTAGTTTTTACTAGAAACAAGTGTACATACATTTAAACTTTTTTTAAATGACACGACCGCCTCAGTGGCGTAGTTAGCTAGCACGCTTGTTTCATGTTGAGCTAGACTGCTGAGGACAGGACAATCGAGGTTCGAATCTCGGTCGGGTTTTTGCTAAGTGGTTTTCCACTCTTCCTCCACACAAATGCTGGTTCACTTCCTCTAAATTCAACCTTCCCAATTCCTAACCCATTAGAGTAGTTAGTACTTAAACATATAGCTCGAACGGGTAGTAAGATAAATATAAAGTGACAATTTTTTTTTCAGATGCTGAAAACAGTATTGTTTTGTCAAGAAACAACTATTTACCAATGGCTTTTTCCAAACTTCCAGAGAAAATCATCTTCTCATCAGGTAAGAATATAGTCTGATAGTAATAGAGTTCGACACCTTAACTCAGTCGGTGGCATGTCTGTCCAATCAGCAAAGAGTCCTAGGTTTGATTCCCGGCATGGCCGAAAAATTTAACATTGGTGAAATGTGGTTAGTCTCTTTTACAGTGATGAATTAACAGCCAGGGGCTGAGAATTAAAATTGTCTTGATATAAGTTGGATTTTAAATCATGTGCTGATATAGTCAGCATGCTCAGAAAGTGCACATAAATTATTAAAACAAAAAACTATAGTTATAAAATCATGTTTGTTATTTTTTTAAAACTTGTCACAGCTTTACAAGTTTCTGAATCACTAACCTATTTCATTTATATCTCATCATTGTCTTTTAAGTCTAATCTTAGCAAGATTGATAATGGAAAAGTGTGTTTCTATTTCATAAAAGTTTCTTTCTACCAAAATCCACTTGTAGCTTTGTCAACTGTCAAGTAGTGTTCCTTCAACCAGTGGTTTGAGTGTATACCCCAATTTTCTTACGAATTGACATATCTGACCTCTATAAAAAGCTACAATATCTACATTCACATATGCGTACATCATGTCAATTTTGATACATGTTAACAATACCTTTAAAATAATACTAATAATATAATGATATGTTACTAATGCTGGACACAAAAAAAATTGAATATATTTTCTAACAGAAAGACCCCTCCTGGTCTAGAGCAAGACTGATAAGAGGTTGTTGCTTTTTACATTGTTGCATGGATGCAGGAAACAACGGTAAATGTATCAACGGTGGAGTTCTCTCCAAAGACAGCAACGAGTGCATTTGTCCACCTGGTTTCAGAGGACTCTTTTGTGAAGATGGTGAGTTGTCTCAAACCATCTACTAGTGTGGCTCGCCTGTAAAAAGAAGGTTAAGGTTTGAATCCTGGGCAGGTGTTTTTCCCCCCGCACTCCCTCTAAGCAAATGCTTATACATTCTATCTCAATACTAACATCCTCATCCTTACCATTTAAGTATGGGTGAGTAGTAAAATGTGGTCTCAGTAAAATGTAATGAATAAGCTAGATTACTAGTACGTCGGTGTGTTGATGTCTCCAATAAAGATAATCTGATAGTTTTAAATGGTGAGCTTTTTAAGATCCTACCTTCAAGCCAATTAGGAAATCAGATACAAGATTACACTCGAACCAAAAAAATGTATCATGGTGCAATTTTATGCAAAGTTCATTTGACAAGAGCAGCACTAGGCTAGGTTATATAGTCTTCAATTTAAGAAAATTATTTTTTAAATATGGTAAAACCTTTTCAATAATATATTTACAAGATCAAAAACTGTAGTCAAATTACCATAGTATAAGATTTCTATTGATTTTCAAAGAGTTACTTCATCATATTTAACGTATTCATATGTAAAATCGATAAATATAGCGACAACTTGTCAAATCTGGCTGCCCTAAAAGTATTTGTAAACACATTTATTCTAAAATAAATACTGTTTGGGATGTTTTTAAATATTTTAATTGAGATATAAAATATATTACCATCTTTATTCAAGATTTAATGATTAGTTAGTAAAATCTCAATAAACTTTATTTTAATAAATACTTTAAGGTTGATTTTATTATAATGAAAATTAGATGTGAGCAAATAGTCGAGTTTGAATAGAGATAAGGGTTTGAAAACATTTAGCTAGTTTATGTAATTTAGAGCAGTATTTGTAATAGAAACATTCCAAAACATTTTTTATAGATCTATGCATAAATCATAAATACAAATATAATTTTTTTGTGAAAAAATCTATGATCACAAAAGATTGGATTTTTAAATAAATTTAATATTGTTGTATAATCTATATATTTTTAAATCGGACAAAATAAAATTTTGATTTACTCCATTTGATTTAAAATAATATCTTAGAAATTAAAACAATAAAACTCGGAATTCCCCTGATAAAATAGAAAATTCTGAGTAATCAATTTTTTATTTTTTTGTAAAAACATTCGAGTCGAGTTTGAACAACTATTAAAATTCAATATGAGCTTGAATTTTCAAGTACTCCAACGTTGCTTATTTAGAAACGAAATTAAATTCTTTTGTCAACTTATTTGAATTTTGAGAAGAAAAATATGGAGTATTTCACCATCAGGAATAATCTGGAAATTGAAAAATGACACCTGGACACAGGAATTAAACCCGGGACCTTTGGCCTAGTATGCCAATGCTTTAACCAATGAGCTATCCAGGAATCGTCCCATGCCCAGGGTCATTCTTCACTCATATTTTAAGGCAGAGTCCATGATAGACGTGCGGAAATCGTCGGCTACAAATGTGTGATTTTATTAAGATCACGAGCTATCAGATAACGCAGCCACCTTCGACTCAGTAGTTCCTGGAGAGCTCAGTGGTTAGAGCATTGGCGTATTAAGCCAAAAGTCCCGGGTTCGATTCCCGTGTCTAGGTGTCATTTTTCAATTTTCAGAATATAATATCTAGATGCGAGTAAATCCTCACTAAAACAAATATAATAGCTTTGGATATTTGATTCTTACCACGAATATTGATTAGTTAAAATTTATAAACTATAAAAACTTTTATTGTTATTGTATATAAATTATACAGATAGAAAACAAACAAGTGATTTTCTCTATGCAAGGGGTTTATTATACCTGTCCAGCCTATCGTCATCATAATAAATTTAATAATTCTTAGGAAATCTATTAGGGTAACAATTTTGAATTGTTATAGCTAGGTACTATCTCTAAACTTTAAGTGACCAAGAATAGTGAGGTTCCGTTTCTTTTGTTTGTCTGGATCTTTGTTATGCAATAGCTATCAAATGCAAGGACTAATTTTGACTAAATTTGGCAGGGACATTATTTTAACCAACGCCAAACAAAGTAAGTGCATGGCTTTTTTTTTATATGGTTATTTGTTTCAAGATGGCGACCATTTAAAAATATGCCTGTTGGTTTGTCACAATATAACTGCCAAATGTGTGGACCACTTTTAATGAAATTTAACAAGGACAATATTCGAACTTAAGCCAAACAATGTATGTACATAATTTTTCAATCTGATTATTCATTTAAATAATTCGTTTAAAAACATTTTTTGTTAATAGCTCATCTCAAGTGATTTGAATTTAAAATTCGAAGCATTTGATTTAGTACCTTGGTCATTGGAAAAAAAAAAAAGTGCATAAATTGCGAAACTGACATCCTAAACCACATGAACAACAATTATTATTTATCAACACAATGTAATTTTTAATATAGTAATAATATCAACTTGAAATACCAAGATAAATGTTAATACTGCATTAACGATAATAACAAGGAGAGTGAGGTATACTGTTCACATAACTATTAAAATAATAGGATCGATAAGTAAAACAAAACTTGGGACAGCAATAGCATGCCACAGGCTCACCAAATGTTCCTTAAAACTTACTAAAATAAACATTAAAATAAATGTGATTACTCTATTCCTTGAAGGATGTGGTGTAAACAAGTATGGTGACGACTGTGGGGGCAAATGCTCCAGTTTCAGAAGAGGATGTAAGGGACTTGTCATGTGCAAAGAGAAAATAGGTTGCGACTGCGCTCCAGGGTTCCAAGGACAGCTCTGTGACACGCGTAAGTGTTACACAAGCGACACCCTTATGCTGACAAAGGCACCAGTCTGGCTGGTCACGATTTGAGCCTCTGCCAGTTGGTTTACTTACCCTATCTTCACCTTTCCGTGGTAATGAGAGCACATTTCTTCTGAAGACCCTCCTTGTTGATCCAAAAGTTAAAACGTTAGGATCAAAATCATATAAAATGCAACCAGGAAAATAAAATTTCTTGTGATAGTTTTTTTTTTTATAGAATCAATCATAATAAATTGAAAACAACATTAAGTAGCTTGAGTGTAAATATTTATTTGCTCAGTTGTTTATCTGAAAATAATTAATTAGGTTTTTATGTAAAGATGTGTTCATTTAGATATTGATCCTTCACCTAAGAAACATTGATGACATGGTTTGTGTGTAACTATGTTTGCAATTTATATAAATAAGTTAACAAAATTAAGAAGATGGTATATAATATATATATTTATAAAAATATTCATAATTTTTATTAGAATATTGTTCATATTGTGATGTTTAAATATACAATCAATAATACTTTTATTATTTCAATAAGGATTTTTTTAATAATTAATTCCTGTTGGTATCAAAAGGTAGTGAATAGTTTGCTAGTGAAACTAATAACTCTGTTGCACTATCAACACTTTGTCAAGCAGTCAGGATACCTGGATACAATTTATAAGGCAACTGGATTTGAGTAAATATTAATTCTTAAGTTGTTCTTAAGAAAAGCTTAAAACCAGTAGTAAAAAGAATCTAGGTTTTTTTAAATTTATATTTTTGATGTATAAGTTTCATTTTCAGTAAAGTCAATAAAAAGGATTAAATAATGCATAGCTAAACATACAATTCGTCAAGCGATTCTTTTAACAATGATTCCCAGAGTTCTAAGAAACAAATTTTCATTTTTTTTTTAATGAAAACTTATACACCAAGCATGTGCCCAAAAGCGTTTAGTTTCAAAAATATTCCAAGGTAGGAATTTATAGCTATGGGTTAAAATTAGAATAGGAAAAAAGTTCTGCTTGGATTAACTGAATTTTCAATTAAATAATGCATAGCTAAACATACAATTCGTCAAGCGATTCTTTTAACAATGATTCCCAGAGTTCTAAGAAACAAATTTTCATATTTTTTTTAATGAAAACTTATACACCAAGCATGTGCCCAAAAGCATTTAGTTTCAAAAATATTCCAAGGTAGGAATTTATAGCTATGGGTTAAAATTAGAATAGGAAAAAAGTTCTGCTTGGATTAACTGAATTTTCAATTGACATTTCTAAAATATACAGGCGACTGTTGAGAGTTGTAGTAAAATTGACCCAAGTGCGTCAACTGGCCAACTAGTATTTTTAAAATTGGTTTCTAAGATGGCATGAAACATTATTTTGGACCAGTAAAACTAGTATTGTTTAATATGTTTGACCATAAACCTGTTGAATTTGGCTATCACTTTATAATTTTCCTTCTTTTATATAGTTTTGGAATGTAAACATTAGATTATAAGATGCTAATACCTTGGCTTGCTGTACTTATGATAGCCATTATTTATTTCTCAGCCTGTGATCCAGGGCACTATGGGTTCGGCTGCAAACAAACATGTGGTCACTGCGCAGGAAATCTGTGCGATTCCTTCAGTGGGAGCTGTTTCTCGGGGTGTGTGAACGGCTATTTTGCACCCCTTTGTTTCTATAGTAAGTAGGAAATAATTTTTAAATAAAAGCAAACTTAAAAGAAACATTAAATATATATAAAAAAACCATAGTTTTGAATGGCTATTACTTGTATGACCTGCACCAGTGGTTACATAAAGGCATCATGCCTGGTTTGCTCGTGATGGAGACATCAGAGTTTAAATCCTGGATATGTTTTTTAAGGTGTTTTTTACTGAATGGTTTCTCCCTTTCTTTCTTCATGCAAATGCAGGTACACCTGTAAATTCTACCTTCCTAATGTTTATCTCATTAGTATAAACATTTTGGTTGGTTAATAAGATGTGGATTACAAAATAGCATATTTCTTATGTAGCGGTGCTGTCGCAATCCCTCCCCAGCCCTTTATATCCGAATAGTCGCGGCACAGTTGTCGGGCGGAGCTCTGTAGTTCCTAAACTGTCCGCCACAGCTGCGTCATGCAAGGAGGGTGGGGACTCGCGAGACATCATGGCACTCGAGACATGGCTTCCTTGCGAACAAGGAAACTCTGAGCTCACAATGTTAATAAGTGTTAAATCCTTTTCAAGAACAAAGCATTAATAATTAATTGATTATTTACATATTTTTTTTTCTAAATAATCACTACGGTAGAACCTAAAAGAAAACTTATACTATCGTAATGTCATAGTTTGTCATTTGATGAGGGCATTGAAGAAAGCGATCTGAATGAGAAGGGAGGTTTCATGCGCACATAGGTGCAATGAGGTTTGAGTTATTTCATGATTTAAGGGTGTTTCACTTATGTGGTGGTGATAGAATATACTAGTTTTTTCCCTTTAATTTCAATGCTAAATTCAACCAAATGTACATGTAAACAAATATTTTTGTAAGGGTTAACTCAAAGTATATAGCAATAAGAAATTACCTTTTTAAATGTTCATGGTTTTACATTTAAATGTTTGTACATTATACCCAATACAGCGAATGTGCGTGTCTCGAGAGTAGAATAAATGGTATTAAATATGAGTTTGACCTTAACTAAACCGAAATAAATATTATGTATTAAAAAAAATTGAATAAAATAAAAAACTGTAATGCAAATAAATTGATGTGTTGATTGATTTTAGCCAAGAATGAAAGATCTAACAACCAGCATGGACTTTAACAGCACAAGTATAATTAGTAGCAATGCCCTCTTGCTAAGGTTGACTTAAAAGTTAGCCAGTTTAAATGTTATGATTGAATGATGAAAATTGAAACAAAATTAAGTTGGCATGAAAATGTTTTGAGACAACCTGCATTGTTTTACTACAGAATACAAATACCTGTCGACTGCACCAATAGCAGAACCTGTGAGTGCCGATACCATACAAGTGTACTTCTCCGTCGATCATACTCAAGGTCGCGGCTCGCCCAGGTTCTACAAACTGCAGCATAAGGTAGTAATAATACAAACTAATTAATTTAAATTAGTTGAAAAATGTACACCTGAGCACAGGAATCAAACCTGGAACTTTTAGTTTAGCGCACAAATGCTCTATCACTGAGATATTTCTGATTTGTTTCATGTTCAGGGTCATTCATCACTCTTAGTTTAAAACCACGAGGCCAGCCAAATATGACTGGTTCGATTGTTATGTCCAGGTTTCATTTTTCTACTTTGGATTAATTAAATTATATTCATATACTTATAGACACATCCACACTACCATTTCTACTTTGTGTGTGTTTACAATGTTATTAATAATATGATTTAATTGACAGGATTTGATGAAAGACAGTGTTTTTACCAAATTTTGAAAAGTGCTGACTGAATCAAGCTAGGTACAATAAATAGTTGCCTCGACTCAACACTTTTCAAAACTCAGTAAAAACACACAATCTTTCAAAATAAGTCATTCACACGGAACAAGAAATTAGGTATGGTAATTCAGTAGGCTACTTACCGCAAGCTACATGTCGTGCATAATCCTCTACTTGCTTAATATTAGAGGTAAGGCCAAATTGATGCAGGTAGCAAAGCCGTCAGGTAGGCAATGCAAGAAAAGAGAAAGATATTCTAGTTTCAATCACATATTTCACCTTTTTCTACTAGTAATAAACAAGTATCCTGCTCACTTGCCTCTTGTAAACCCACCTTGTGTAATCAAGATCGTCAAGCATTCATAACCTGGTCATTTTTTATTTGAGAACCCAATAATTTCAATATTACAGATGTAGAGAGGTTGGGTCTCTCATCTACCCCCCACCCCCTGCAATCCCCCTCTTTCCTCCATAGTCGTATATTTTATTAATAATGTGTTGAGATTTCAAATATAACATTAAATTTCAATTCCCTCTATTAAAATGCTGAGCCACAGTCACTAAGACCTAAAGCACTGAAAAATAAATACGGTAATAATGACAACATATAGGAATAATCACATAATAAAATCATTTACAATAAAATTATAATTTAAATTAGTAAACAGATACTAAAAATTGATAGTGACAAACAGTACAGTTAAAATCAAGGAAAAACAATCGTTAAAACCAATAAACATAGAAATTATATATATTAAACCTAACAAAGATAATTAGTGAGTGTTTAAATAAAGTATAATATGTAATTAAAATACTTGACGATTGCTTTACAAGTTTGGCTCTTTGTGATAAAAATCAAATTTAGCAAATCGAGAGTTTGAGCTTAGGACACAGTGGCCAAAAGAGCTGAGCTTGTTAGAGTTAATAATATTAATAACGATTATAATATTAATGGTGTTCCACTCTCCCACCACACAAATGCGGGTTAACTTCATATATATATATATATATATATATATATATATATATATATATATATATATATATATATCCCCTTAATCCCTAAAATCACTATTTTAATTAGTACTTAAGCATATAACCTAAACAAGTAGTAAGATTCTGTTCTAAAAAAAACCTATTATAATAGATGTGGTACTAATATCAAGCTCACCCATTGTATTTGTGTGACACTAGAAAAATGGAGAGGCCGCATGGATAGATCATTATCCTAAAACATTACCGCGAGACTATGTAACCACCAATATCACCGGCTTGGAAACATGGACATGGTACGACATAAGAGTTATACTTATTGATCTTAATCTAAACAGCTACGAAGGATACGACATACCGTCCGCAACTGCAAGGACCAAATGTATATGTGAGTAATTTTTATTTTATGATTTATTTCCTTCTTTAATTAATTAATCATTTCATACTCCAGGAGTGATGATTTCAAGATAGAGCATTCCTTCATTCCTCCAAAGCTAACCTGGATAATTTTGGAAACAACCTGTTTTGGATGCTATTTTAAGTCGTGATACATCCTGAATGAATATAGATGCCACATAAAATCAAATTAAATTTATTTATTTGAATGTATGTATTTTTACAGTACCCAGCAATGTTGATTATCATTTACAAAGTCCGTCAGCCTCAGAAAACAGTTTCCAAGTTTTGTGGAGGGTGAGTTAACCAAACTAATGCCATATAAATAATTATTTCAAATACTTTACTATATATTGTATTTCAGGACTGCCATGCCTTTTGCTAATATTTTCTCGAAACATTTAATTATTTTCCTAGAACAATTTTTTTTACATCCATTACTGTTTTCAGTCTGTGGGTTGGGTCAGTTTTTTATTCAAGCCATATATTTTGAACTACCGTCTTGCGAAGCCTGCCGTAGCTTCATACATCTTATAATATAATTTGAGACTAGGACAGCCACAGCATCCAGTCCCCGGCTGTTAATTGATCACTGTGAAAGGGTAAAACCACATTTCACCAATAATCATTTTTTCACCCATGCTGGGAATCAAACCTGGCACCCTTAGTTCAGTAGACAAATACACTATCGACTGAGCTAAGGTGTCGGATTTTTAGAATAAAATAAAAGGCAGTAATATAGAGCTATTTATCTCATGCACAAAGCCAAAAATGTAGCTCCAGCTCACAAGTTTGAAAATGATCATCCTTTTGATTTTCAGTATGACCAACAAGTGCGTTGGTGTCCACTAACCAATTTTGAAGTATACCTGAGAGACGGTTGGCGATGGGTGCTGAGTAAACGAACACACGAGAGTACAGCCAACTTCAGTGATGTCTTACCGGGCCGAGAACATAAAGTGAAACTACGCGCCATGACAGTGAATGGACCTGCGACTTTTTCCAAAACACTATCTATTGTCACGAGCGACCAAGGTAAAATAACAAAATTATTTATTCTCTCATGACACATCCTACATATTATAACATGAGTTGATTGTAGTGTAAAGTCTCAATAGTTGGAGTTGAACGTAATCAGACCCTCCTTGAAATAGCAAAAACTTTAGTTACATGAGATAAAAAAAAAAAAAGAAAATAATGTGTTTTTAATTAGTTTATTCTTTCATCTACTTTCTTGAATTTTCATTTATGGACTCTCTACATCTAGGAAGTTGTCTTACAAGGGATGTCAAATTTTCCACAGAATATACATGATTCATAAGGAATGAAGTTATCCGGGAAAGAGTGGTAGAACATGAAGTACAATTGATAGTATAAGAAGCAAGACTGAGATGGTAGGGGAATATAAAAATGGAGAAGGAGAGAATATCCAAGAAAATGACTGAAATGAAGTCTGTAGGAAAAAAAGACTGTAAGGGAGAACAAGTAGGAAATGGGAACAGCAGGTAACAAAGTGTGCAAGTGAGAGGAGAAGAATGGTAGAAAAATAGAGGAAGATGGAGGGAGATATTTTAATAAACTGACATCCACTTAAGTGGCTGAATGGTCTAAAGCAGGGATGACCAACCTATGGCACGTGTGCCACCCAGTGGCAAGCAAACATGATTTGGGGTAATAACTTTTGTGGGCCGTTTGCACATGAAAAATGTAACATTATTTATGATAAAAAATTACCAATGAAGATATATATTTTACATTATCAACTAACAAAATAAATAGGTATGTTACGTTATGTTAGTTTATAAACAATTTTTGCTTATTTTGTGAAAAAAAAGTACTAAGTGTTTATACATTTGTACTTTGAACCAGCAAATCACAACTCAAGTATTTAAGAATGAGCTGATACGAATATTTTAATATGTATTCAATCCAAATATTGCCGGTACAGTAGTGTTGCCCATGGGCAATAAGAGCTATAAACTTTAGCCCTTGGACATAAGACATTTTCAAAACTCGGATAGTCCTTAAGTTGCACAATGAATGTAAAAGTTTCACCATCCCTGTTCTACGACGTCACTCTTGTGTTTGATTGGAGTTCTGATAACGGGGAGACCAAGGTTAGAATCTCGGTAGGGTCTATTTAGGGTTTTAAAAAAAAAAAATTTGTTTCTCACTCTCCTTCCACACAAATGAGGTTAGATTACATCTAAAATGCTCCCTTCCTCTTTCCTACCCAATTAGAGTAATTATCATATATATGTTTAACCTGAACAGGTAGTATAACATGGTATACAAATAAATGACCCAATCACAGACTGTAAACAGTTGATGCTACTTGAGACCCAGTGGTGTCTGGTTCAATTACAAGGTAATTTGGTATTTATGTAAAGGTTGTGTCTATTGAACTGATACTATTCTAGTTATTGTCAGTGTGAGATATTTGGTGTTAAATGTTACAGATACAGATGTCTCTGGTTATGTGTTCATTTATACCTCAGTTTTAGCTTCTGTGGTGCTGACTGACAGCTCACAGCTGACTTCTGACGGCTTTGAAAAGCTACCAGACCAAATCATGTATCCCTACGCTGAACCATATGATCTGCAAAAACCATGTCTTTAGCAGTTGTCACTTCTGACAGTCAAAATTTAGGTATATACCTAACTGTTGACTGTCAGAAGTCAGCTGTGAGCTGTCAGTCAGCACCACAGAAGATAAAACTGAGGTATAGATTAAATATAGTTGAAAAATTACACCTAGGCACAAGGATTAAAGCTAGGATCTATGACTTATTGTACCGATGCTCTACCCCTGAGCTCTACAGGGAATTTCCTGTTCTCAGTCATTATCCACTCATGGTTTAAGGTAGAGTTTCTTATGTATAGGACATCCACGGTAGGATAGGTGATATCTGACTGCTGAGAAGTTACCACATCCATTCGCCAAACCATAAGATCTGCAAGACCAAGGCTGTATCAGAATAGTCTAGTTATGCGGTCACCTTGATATGTTCCCTTGAGAGTTGCATTGACAATCACGTGACAAAGTGTAGATCTGTTCAAATAGGTCAAGAAGATCGCCGATGCACCCTGCACGTGTCTGAGCTCAAAGGTGAAGGCGATACGTCGTTGACAAGCTGTCTGTGCAGTTTATGATGGGCAACCGTTTTAATTTAATCTTTTCGTCTGTTAGATCTCAGTGAAAATGTTACCTGCCATTTTAAATAATAATGTAGTTAGTGGTGTTTGGGTGTACTAATAATTTCTCACCATCATGTCTTTTGAAACTCAAATATTTACTATCAAAACATTTATTCAAAAAGAATAATGAAAAGCGTTGGTTTCTTGCATGTTCTTGATTCTGAGTTTTAATCATTGCCATAAAATATGAGTGAATAATGACCTTGAGCACGGGACTATACCTGGATAGCTCAGTGGTAGAGCAATGGTGCACTAAGCCATAAGTCCTGGATTTGATTCCCCTGTCCAGATGCTATTTTCCCGTACATTTAGTTTAATTGAAAATTGTGTGTCAAATTAATTGAAATTGAAAGAATTTTTACAAGCTCTTGCTCAACTTCTGATATTAATATACTATCACATTTCACAGTGCCTGAGGCAGTTTTAGATGTCTACCAAGACTCTGTCCAAAGAGATAGAATAAGAATAGTCTGGAGAGAGCCCAGGTTCACAGCGGGGAATATAAGGCACTATGTGGTCACCTATAAAGTGAGTCTTTTTTTTTTTATCATTATTTATTTATGTATTCAACCAGACTTAGTTTATAATAGTTACCTCTCCTGCTTTGGTGACCGCATGGTCTAAGACGCCACTCTCATGTTAGACTAGACTGCCGATGACAGGAAAAATGGTGTTTGAATTCCAGTCGGGTGTATTGAGAGAGGTTTTCCCTAAATGGTTTCCCACTCTCCCCACACACAAATGTGGGTACATTTATTCTAAATTCATCCTTCCTCATTCCCAACTCATTAGCGTAGTTAGCACGCATAAATCTGAACAAGTAAGACACGGTGCTAACAAAATGTTAGTGTAGAAAGTTTTATGAATATGCAAAGCAATATTTTTTTTAACATCAAACAATATTTATAAGATATTAAAACCTTGATTCAGCTCCGGGAGTACTTAATTCATATTCCATTCAACATCACTCTCCCCCTCTTTAATAATTGCAAATTACACCTAAACATAGATTATTATTGGTAAGTAAATGTAATTTCAGTGTCAGAGTTTGGTGGCCTGTCCCAATGAGGATTGCAGTTATTCAGCCGGAGAGTTGGAAATAGAAACCAACTACGTAGAATTGAAAGGGCTGTTGCCACACGCGCAGTACATCGTATCCGTGTCGGCGGTGTCTGGCTTCAAGGGGCCAACATCGACCATACATGCTGCCACTGACCACACAGGTGCAGTAGAATATTATTATTATTATTATTGTTATTATTATTATTATTATTATTATTATTATTTAGCACCGCGTCTTACTACCCGTTCGGGTTACACGCTTAAGTACTAATTACACTAATGGATTAGGAATTGGGAAGGTTGAAGTTAGAGGAAGTGAACCCGCATTTGTGTGGAGGAGAGTAGAACCTCAATCTCCCCGTCTTCGGTGGTCTGGCTCAACACGACTGGCGCGTTAGCCAACTACGGCCACCGAGGCAGGTTCAGTAGAATATTGAATGGTATCATGTCGATTTTAAACTAAAAATTAACTTTTGTTTAAAAACTGAAAAAAAAAAAGGTCAAAACTGTATACATTCATACTCACACCTAATATCCAAACTTATATTAACAGTCCTAAGTTAAAGTTATTAAACCTTTACAAAAAACATAATTTTTATGTTTTCAAAATATCAATTATATATTTTTTTAATATCACTTTGGCTTATTTTTTCTAAGTACCGGTAGCTACCAAATATGGGGTGAAAAGCTGAATAACCAAAATAAAATAAAAATTGAATTTTTTTTTCATAAACAGATACAAGACAGTTTCACAAGTAAAAAAAAAATAACTCTATATATAATAAGCAAATAGGAGACACATTGCACTGTTTAGCAGGGGGTAACCACCAGGATGGTAAAAAATATTTAACAGAGGAATTTTCATTAAAAGAATAGCATTGATAAAAATGAGTGAAAATATTGAGTATGGAGCTAAATTTTGTAAATATCCACATACCTATCTGAACTATTCACAGTTTAAATATTATAATGGAGTAAGGGTGAGGAGTGTAGCATTCAGAGAAATTTAATTTATATATAAATATTTATTTACGATACAATGTACACCCCTCGTTGGTGAGTAGATGGTTTAAATTCAAGGCTCACCCAAAACATTAGGGCGGATAAAATATATGTGGTTATAATTCGTATTTTCACACTGGTACGACATATTATCTCAGTTGGTAGCATGTCTTTCCACTGAGCTAAGAGTCCCAGGTTCGATTCCTGGCATTGACGAAGAACTTATCTTTGTTGAAATGTGGGTTTCCCCTTTCACAGTGATGAATTAATGGTTGGGGGCTGTATGTTGTGTTTGTTATAGATTTAAGTTTGTATGCCGTCCGCTGATATAATCAGTCAGTTTAGAAAATGAATGTTAAACAATTCAAATAAATTTTTTTTAAATTTTTATTAAGTCTTAAAAGCTGTCTGGACTATACACATTTTAACTACACTAATGAGATACAAATGAGGATGGTATACATCGGAGAAATATATCCTTATTTGTGTGGAGTTGAAAGTTTGTGGGAAACCATTTATGTAAAACTAGTCTTAATAGACACGACCAAGATTTAAACCTTGACCCCTCTATTATAAGCAAATAAGACTACAAGAGTTTGATATTCAGTGAGAGTGCTTACCAATGCATGTGAAATATATTTTAAATGCAGATTTGTATACGAGTCTTAGTTACTGTTAAGTCCAATGGCACACCCAAGGGAGGGGAAGGGGGGGGCAAATAGAAAATAGATCAACTAACCCCTTCTCCCCCAAGACCTCAAATTAATTTTCAAAAATTTGCCAGCAAAGGACAACTTTAAATAGCTTCTAGCGGAATTTAATTTTCAAAAAAATCTTCAAGCAAAGACTATTCCAAATAGCTCCTAGAGCATCATTTTTTCAAAAAAAATTCTGGGGAAAGACTATTTTAAATATCTTCTAGAGGAAAATAATCTTAAAAATATTCCTGACAAGTATTACTCTAGAATCATAGACATTTTTAAAATTTTCAAAGGGAAAACCCCTCATAATAGCTTCTAGGAGGATAAATTTTTCTTGTAAAATTCATAGCATCTAGAGGCATATTTCAAGAGTCATAAATTGTCTTCACCTTCATTGGTTATGGAGCCCCGCATGCGCTGTAAGTCCCCCCCCCCCCCCCCTTATACAACAAAAATTTAGTACTGGATACAACCCGCCCCCTCGCCATGCCCCTCCCCCCAAAAATAAATTTTCTGGGTGTGCTAGTGGTTAAGCCATTTAAAAAAATAATAACAAATACCCTTTACCCTGTCCTTCAAAACCTCATTCCTAATTATTCTAAGTTATCACTCATAGCCATTGGTTTAATCTTAGTTTTGAACTACTTCTGTCATAAATAATTAGTGAATATGCCTTTGTTGTTAAGAATCCCCAAAATGCCCTATTAAATAAACCAAAATAACTTAGGTATAGAAGAATAATATATAAAGATTTTGTGCAATAAGACTTTTTCATTTATTTATTCATAACAAATCTTGTATAATAAATACAATCAAATATCTAAAATCAAATATATATATATATATATATATATATATATATATATATATATATATATATATAAATATATATATATATATATAAAACGTTTAAAAAAAGAATGCAATAATTATGAAGATTAAGTTTGAAAATCAAACCAAATCCAATATCATGATCATGTCTTGACGAGCCAACATTTATCTTATTTACAGTGTCAGTTGTACCACCGGATCCCAGCTTAACGCCGGTGACCAACAGAACCAGCACCAGTTTTGTTGTCCATTGGAACCACTTACAAAACTGTACTGGAATCAACGGGTTTCTGAACCATTACCATTATGAAATGGTAAATGCTGAAGAGGAAAATCAAACAATAAGATTTTCCGCCGAGGGAAATACAGAGAATACCTACATAGGATTTTATGGCCTGAAACCAAAAACTCAATACACGGTTAAAGTTTACCACGTAACTTCCGGGGGTTGGAACAGAAAAACACCTCTAGTAATTCACGCAAGAACTCGATCACAGGTAAAATACGTAGAGGATACAGTAATAACATGGTAGAAAGGACATTTTATAATGTCCTGGTCCTGGAAAGGTGAATAGACACATATAAAAGGAACGAATACAATATGGCTTTTACAATGAAAAGAACACAGTTTACACGTTACAATTCAACCATTAGACAAAGAGGTTTTAGCTACCTCTTAAAGGAAATCGATTGTTACCGCCCAATCCCCTGACCTAGGTTTCATTCTATCGGAACTCATCAGGATGGAGTGTGGAGCACATAACAGAACTTCCTAAAAGAGGAAACCCTAAAACATAAAAGGTAGAAAAGGAAATTTGTAAAGAATAATAGTATACTTAGATAGGGACAAGAATAGGAAATGGAAGTTATGTTGCACGTTTCACACTCCCTCCTGATGAGTTCCGATAGAATGAAACCTAGGTCGGTGGATTGAGCGATAACACATGTGTTCATCTTCAAAGGCAGCCTTTAGGTCTTTGTCCAATGGCAGCAATGAAAAGTGTGAAATGTATTCTTCTTTTACCTGTAAAAGTCATATATTATTAGTTTCTTTTATGTTTCCATCCACCTTTCCTGTACCTTCTTCCAAATATAATTCAACTATTTTATAAATTTCAAAAGAAGTTTTCCTGTTAGAGATATATAATATAATATATATATCTTATTAGTGTAATTTTACAGGTATTGAAATTATCTATCAAAAGTAACATTTGCAGATCACATAACTAAAAAATTAATAAATCATAGTAATTTTATTAACCTTTGTAAATCAGATATTATTATTTCTACTATGTTCCTACTAGAGTTAGTTTTATTACACGATTTTGTGACAGGAAATTTAATTTTTACTGAAACGCTATATTGTATTTGTAATTTATTATATCCCTATTACTATATTCTTAAACCTTGATTTGAAAAAAAGTATATAATTAGCAAACAACCATATTCTAATTTATTTAAATGAACATGTTTAACATACACCTAATTAAAAGGCTTATTTAAGGGATAGGGATGAGACTGGTAGTTATGAAGAGTTTACCCACATTAGTGTAGAAAGAGGATTGTCAAATCAGAAATAGAACACAAGTAAAGACACCCACCCTCTATCCTCCCCCATCAGTACCCCCAGATAATAGTTATGCTCCGATTTTCCCCAAGGTACCTTGTGCAATGCAAGTCTAGTGCCTTGGACCACACAGCCACCAGTGCAGGTCATGTGATAAGAGTCTTAAATAGAAAATGTTTATTTAAAAAAAAGTTTATTTTTATCCAAGATGAGTTTAAATAAATCAACATGTTTATTAATTCTCAGATAAGACAATCTAGAACATTAATAGTTAATTTGGTAGAATATGAATGGATGAATATTAACTTGATAATGTTAAATTATTTTACAGGAAAGTGATACTTTGGCATCAGACTATGACCAAGTCGAGGAAGAATCAAACGAAAATTTGTATTCTGTAGAAAGTTTGTTAAACGAAACCTCATCCATCCTAAGCGAAACAGATATCTCCGACGAGGAAAACTATTACGAAAGCAATGCTAGTGATAAGAAAACAAATGAATTTGAAAATAGTAGTGGTGAAGAATTAAATCAGAGTAGTGATGAAAAGAGTGAGGTTAATAAACAAAGTGATGAAGAATATCTAATAGATTCATCAAGTTCAAATAAGTTTAACAAAGGAAAAAAATCAGAAATAGCCAGAAAAACTAAAACTGAGACAACTACAGTATCCTTTTTTGGGTGGTGAAATTTGAAAGTCACAGGCTGTGCCAGTTATTTTCTGTGTTCCATAAATATTTCAAATGTCTTTATTTTTTAATGCGAAAATTTATCTTTAAAATAGTTTCAGTTCAAGGTCTGTATAACTTGCTCTTATGGAGCTCATCTACTGTATAAGTGTAGGTAAGTGACAGCTAGCAAAAGTTACCAGATCTACTCTAATGTACCCATTCACCAAACCATATTATACTGATTTGTTGTCATTTTTGTCTGTCAACACTTTTACAATAAACTAGGGGTGGTTGATCGGGCCCCCAAATTTCGGACAATAAATTGGGCATCTAAAAATCCTGGAATGTCTGGCGAGTATTTTTATGCTCATATTTCGATCGAGCATCTCAATATTTTTATGCCCGTATTTCGATTGAACATCTCAAGAACTTGGTAAGTATATAATATCATGTTAGAACTAACCTCTAATTCAAACTTTGAAAAAAATAGTGTTTAACTGATATTCATAGTTGAATTATTTCAATTCAACTAATATTAAACAAAGGTAAGTATTCATTTTTATTAATTCATAAATTATTATGTTTGCTTTCAACAAAACTACGATGACGTTCTCACAGGTTACAAGTCTACAACATAGCGAAATCAAGATTCCTACAATTTAATTTTCTCTATCAATGCCAACAACATAGCGAAATCAAGATTCCTACAATTTAATTTTCTCTATCAATGCCAACAACATAGCGAAATCAAGATTCCTACAATTTAATTTTCTCTATCAATGCCAACAACATAGCGAAATCAAGATTCCTACAATTTAATTTTCTCTATCAATGCCAACAACATAGCGAAATCAAGATTCCTACAATTTAATTTTCTCTATCAATGCCAACAACATAGCGAAATCAAGATTCCTACAATTTAATTTTCTCTATCAATGCCAACAACATGCCAAATTCAACATTTCCCCATTGAGATTTTTAGGCCCTAAGCTTGAGAAAACTTAATATAAATTAGTTTTCTTTACATTTTTAAATTGATTATTATTAGCCAGATTTGTTAGGATATAAGTAGAAAAGTACGCATCAAATGAACATTAAATAGGAAACGGGCATTTTGTGACTGTTTTAACTTGTAATTTGAAATTTAATAGGCCTGTGACAAAGTTGTTTCTATCTTTTTTATTTTATTAAATTAGACTGTTAAACTTATAATTTGAAATTTAATATGCCTGTGACAAAGTTGTTTGCAAAATTAAATGCCCGCCCGGATTTGCCCGAGATTAATTTTGTAATGCCCATCTGATACAAATATTTGCTGCCCGACCATCCCTACAACAAAACTATTTGTTTTTAATTAGGTTCTACTTTTAACTGTTTTTACATCTTCTGCTAGCTGCCAGTTACCAACTTTCCTTTGGAGAATGGACTCTACATTTAATATTTCAAATTTACCAAGCAAGATAATTTAAAAATCTAATAGGCCTGTGTCTATTTCAATGCTGGTTATTTTGAGCCAATGAGTACTACTGAACATTTAAATAAGATCATTTCAGGGATAGTTTTAAGATCATAAGTAAAATGAATAACAAGTACAATTGTTCGGATATTGCTGAGCCAGTAAATGTTGGCATAACACACTGACATAATCAGGTCAATCGAATCAGTTCCTACCGTTTGGAGGGAGCAAAACAAAGAATTGATTTATTCTATACTATATTTATTAGGGGTGCTAATGAGTTTAGAATTATGAAGGTTGACTTTAGAAGGAATTTAGCCACAGTTGCATGGAAGGAGAGTATAAAACCTTGGAAAACCACCCTCAGTACACCAGACAGGGATTCGAAACCAGATCTCTCCCTCTTCGGCATTCTATTTTATTGTGAGAATGACACCTCAGACAATGGGGCCACAAAAGGGGGTAAAACTACTTTTAATTTTTAAATCATCCATTAACTGCAGCTAGGCACAATGTATTCTTTTAAGTTCACATATCCAAATTTATCAATACTTATGTTAGAGATGTAATTTAATCACTCAAGTTAGTGTTAAAAATACTTTTAGTAGCTGTTCTAAAAATGCTTATATGCTGAAATATATATTTTGTGAGGGATTTCAAATCTTTTCATGATAAGTTATATCAAAGTTCTCTTCTTCCTTCATAATGTTTTGAAAAGGCAACAGTTAATGTGAATGTTGAATCTCAATTAAAGACAATTTGACAAGTTGATTTGAAATTTCAAAGCTTCTTTATCCCTAATATTTATGATGGGAAAAGTTGGTAATGAAAGGAAAAACATCCTTATCCTTTTAAAGATATATTTTATTCCCCCCCCCCCCCCCCTCGTGTAGTGTTTTAAGTTTTTTTTGTTCCCTCGAGCCAAAGCTTACGGGAGGGGAGCCATTGCCAATGCCACTCTTCCCGATTCAATAGGGCTGTACACAAATAAGAACACATTAAAAGTAAAGATGGAATGCTCAAATCCTATTGTATTCTAGAGATTTGAGATTTAAAAAAAATCACAAACATTTTTTTCAAATACAAATATGAGAATCTTGACTTAAAATATCTATTTATTTCATGTAATTTGTCAAAAGGAATTATATTGACTTGTGTAGGTCGGAGGGTTACCAAATCACACATTAAAAAAAAAGGATAGTATAAATATAAATGTTACTAAAAATTTTTCCAATTGTTGTTTAGAATAAGAAAGTATTATAAAACATATTTTTAAGTTGTCACCTTAGTAAAGATAAGGCCATAGTGACTTTAGCCCAATTTTAATAAGAAGAGCTCTATAGAACAATACAACATTGTTAACATTTTACTATATTATTAGTATTATGTTATAGGTATTGATAATATCTATCAAAAGTGACAGCTGTTGATCACATGACTTGACATATGAATATGTGAAATGAAAAGTGAACTATATTAAACTGTTCCTGTTATTACATACTATACAGTTATTGACACGTGAATTTGCAACAAGTGTTTGAACTATTAATTATATATTAAATATACTGCTTCAAGATCAATAAATTAACTTAACAAACTATTATTGTTTATAACACTATTAGGAGTTTGTTTAAATGAACTCATAGTAAAATGCCTCCATCTCCCTCTGTTCTTCCAACATTCCTCCTCCTGCACTCTCTTCCACATTCCTTCTATCTCTTCCTTGGTCTTCCTTGCTGTTTCTTCCCTACATACTTTATATCTATTAATTTTCATGGAATCCTCTCCCCTTCCATCCTCATTACGTGCCCATACCATATCATCCTAGCTTCCTCTACTATCTCATGTAATCCCTGTACCCCAACTCTAGACCTTACATCTTCATTCCTAATCCTATCTCTTCAAGTGACAGCTATCATGCTCCAAAAAAAACTTCATTCCCATGGCCTCCACTTTCCTTGTTTATCTTGTATCCGAAGTCCAAGTTTCCGCTGCATACATTACTATGTGTATGAAGTATGCTCTATACAGCACTTCCTTACACTTTAGGGGCATTTCTATTTTCCATAGTAGATCACTTACACACCTGTAGAATACCTCTCCCTGCTGCTCTCCTCTCACTATATCTTCTCTGCTGCCCCCTTTTGCCTCAATCACACTATCCAGATACTTCCCACGCTCTGCTTATTTCAAATCTACTTCATCACCTATCACCTTTCTTGGCCTTGTTCTCTGCCTTGTCAACACCATCACTTCACTTTTCACCATACTAAATTTCATTCCACACTTTTTCACCTCCTCATTCCAATCCTGCAACTACAACATCCTGAAACTTCCTCTTCATTTTCTTCTCATACCATCAAGTCATCTGCAAACATCATTGCTTTCATTTTCTCCTCACCCAATTTGCCTGTCACTCTATTCACTATCATTTCCATTACCAATACAAATAGTAATAGTGAGAGGGCACTTCTCTGCTTGACTCCATTTTTTAATTGGAACCTATGAACCCCAGATATCGAATCCAAATCTTGGGTAAAAAAGATATATATATATATATATATATATATATATATATATATATAATATATATATCTCAGATAAAAAATTATTATGGTTTTTTCCTCTCCCATTAAGTGCTAAATTAATGGTCTGGAGTCTGGATGTTTGGTTTGTGGGCTTAACTGCTAATATACATCATAATAATTCTAAAAAAAAATATTCAAAATTTGGTAGTATATATATATTTCAAATTTAAAATATGAGATTTTTAGAAAATAATTTTTAATTTGAGGGATTTAAGGGATTTGAATATTCGAAGAGCCCATCTCTAGACATAATTTGTGACCATAGCATGTGCTCTACAAGACAATATTCTGTAAGCTGATTATTTATTAATATAAACAACAAAATTACGTAAAGACATGTTTATACGAACATTTACTAGCACATTAAATTGACTATCAAAATATTTTTAAATTTCACTGTAGCATTTTTAAATGTAGTTTACACACTATAAATAGAACAAAATTTGATATTTTTGCGTAGTTGACTGCTTGGCCTTTAATATGCGAAAAATGGTTTATTTTGTCGATTTTAATGAAAAGTGACTACATAAAAACTATAGGCTACATATTTTTGTCAAGCTGAAGGTGGGTTTATTATTTCCTATTGCAATTTTGTTTCTTAATATTTCAATAGCCGATAAAAGTTCCCATTAAAAAAAATTGTTTACCTCAAACAAAGACCACTGGTAAAGAAATAAAATATATATTTGATCTGACCTTTATGACAAGTCATATTGTAAAAAAAAAAGGCAAATGTTTTAAATTTAATAATGAGGTACAGGCAAGGTAGATAGAAACACATAAAAGAAACAAGACAGTATGGCATTACCTTCTTGCAAATCTAATACAATCACTTCATAAAGCGAAAAGAGGTTTTCTTATAGATATAATTTAATAATGTGAAATTTAACCGTAGTTTTCTATCCAAAACACTATAACCTCTAACCAATATCTTGAACTGATTATTTTACCAATTTTAGCAGAAAAAGGCATCTTTATTTACAGATGTAATACCGAAACACAACTTTTTATTTAGCAAAATCCAATAATTTTATTCACCACAAATCAGATACTTTTTTTTTATATTAAATACTTATTATTTATCACAGGGCTATATTCAAAGCTACCTTGAAAGCTTACCATTTAAACCAAGTATCACAAACCTTTTATTGATTATGATACAAAAGTTAAGTACTCTAATTAATCACAATATAAACAATAAAAAAATATACTTTTATCAAGATGTGATGTAGATTTGTCTTAATCGTGACAAATTGTTCCACCATTATTAAAACCTATTTAAGATGGCAGAACAAACTTGAATAGATCTAGTCTTTTTTTTTTTCCAAACGAATTGGTAATGATAGATTTTGGACCATTTTGTTCCTTACAAGACAACATGTTTCTTCTTTATCAAAGATCTGCCACTGAAAAATAAAATTAATATAATAGGTCAAATCTTAAAAATATATAAAGACATGTTGATAATTATTTTATGCTAATAGTTCATAAAACTATGAATTAATTAAAACTTTAAGCAAATCAACAATGAAATCAGTCGAGAGACTTGAAATCACTTTCTTCCCATCTCCCGAGAAAATATTTTTAGTCTTGTGATGGTGAACTGGCTAGTGGCATCTTGAATAAATACATTTTTGGAATATGCTGAAGGTAGCGGATTTTAGAGGAACCAACCATAATTCATCTTACGAGAGAATGGGAAGTCATATTTTGTCAGAACTAACAATCCTCTTTCACTCGCCAGCAAACAAAACCTGACCTCCAAGTTAAAAAAAAAGTCAGGTACGCTAGTAAATAATTATCAATGTTTATAAAATTGAGTCTGATCAGTGACCATACTCTCTATATAACTTACCGAGCGTCCCTACTGACATCAAAATAATCTTCCAGCAGCTCCAAACTGTGAAGTGTCTCCAAAAATTGATGGTCGTGGGTGATTATCAAAAGTTGAAAGTTACCACGCGCATTGCGAGCCTTCACAATTCTGAAATGTATAAATGTTATTTGAAATAAAGCACTGAGCAAAATAAATGTTTAAAGTAGGTGGGATAAACCATGCATTTACCTTTGAGAAAAAAATGACAAGTAAAAACAACATATGACTTAAAAACGCATCTTAAAAAGAGCTTTCACAGCCATATGCTGCTTTATCAGGTTGATTTTATGGTTATCATTCCCATTTCAACATTATCTTGATAAATGTGTTAGCTATTATTCCTGTAGTAATTAAAAAATAAACTAATTCAGGCATTAGAAGGATAAAAAATAATTTAGTTACCAAACAAAAGTCTTAGCTGTACTTTGTTGTTACTTAGACCTTATAGGGAGGAGTTTGATTCGAAAAATTCGACTTGGCTCTGAAAAGATTTTAGCCTTGACTTCATTTACAAGAAAAATGGCTTCAAACAATTATTACGAAACTTCGCCAATAAAAATATTGACATTAAAATACTCTTTTATGTACAATTGTTAATCATGTTTATATGAATTAATTAGGGCTGGGCCGATAAGCCCTTTTGCATTTATTGCCGATGCCGATATTTTGTTGCCGATATTACCGATAACCGATGCTGATTTAGTTTTTTTTTTGCAATATTACAAAAGTATAAGTCCATAGGTGGTGATATTGTGGGTAGTAAGTGGAGCGAAATCTTTGGTAGGGCGCCTTCCCAGGCGGCGTGGAGAGGGATGCCCGCCCCCGCTGGGGCTCTTGCCGATCTGGGAACCATTAGATTCAGAGCGCGGTGGGACACCCAGCGGGGCAGGGTACCGGGAACGTAACATACCCGGGGCGTACCAACTAGTAGGTTAGGTATAGGAAAGAAGGACAAATAGGACTTCTAGATTTAAGTGTATATTCTAAATTTATTATTGTATTTAAAAAAAATAAAAAAGAAAGCAGCTAAAAGATGTAATGTAAATTCAAGAAGTAGACCTAGGTCCCGAGCTACATGCTAGGAATCGGGATAAATAATGTAAATAAATAAATAAATATTACAAAAGTGTACAGTAACAATACTCAAAAACAAGAATTATCAGATTTTGCCACTTTTATACGTTTCATGACAGTCGTAGGTTTGTTGAATAAAATTTTAAACGCTAAAGTCGGTTAGATATATACAATATAACTAGTTTCATGACAGTCGTAGATTTGTTGGATAAAATTTTAAACGCTAAAGTCGGTTAGATATATACAATATAACTAAACAACTATTTACAACAGCAGTAAATTGGTATTTCGATGTTACGCTTGAACGCACTCTAAGAACTGATCTCAGGGAGCGTTCAGTGAGTGATCGATCTAGTGGATCTTGGAGCGCTCAGTAATCGGCACACAGCCAACGTCACACACCATGAAGAAAAGAAAAACACATAATTACCGAAGGCGGTTCTGTGCAGCTAGCCCCTAGATTATGCAATAGCACAATAATGATAAGTTATCTTGGAAATATTTGTTTTTACTTCGTGAATAAATTATGGTTAGGTAAATAAAATATAGTTTAGTTAATTCAGCCAACGGAAAAAAATAGGGGTTATACAAAATATAAAAAATGTGTGCATGCAGGCCTTGCCTCGTATTGAAAGATGTAGGTAATATTTCATATTAGGTTGGTATACAACTTGTATTCAATTAGAACTACGTTAAATGTAGCCATAATATGATGTATTTTTAATTTTTTATAAATCCACAGCAAATAAAATCTTACTAGCCTACCTAATATTGTTTTTGATAGTGTTTAACTTTGTTACTTGAGGTTATCTTTATCTCTGATATATTTATCGAGTATTTCATAATATGAAATAAGCCTTAAGGTAAACAAAAATTGAATGGTTTATTTTGTTTAGAATGTTGGTTTTGTTGTTTATTATAAAATAAAATATCCAACACAGAATTAAAGAATTTATGTTTACACGCAAGAGACTGTATTTAAATATTTTTGTTTGAACTATGAATAATTATAATTTCATGGCTTAAAAATTTAAAATATATCTATAGATTTTGAATTATTGGCATAAAATAGCTGCATGATTAAAAAACCGACTATCCTTGGCCGACTGTGCCAATATCGGCTGATCATTCGGATCGGTGATAGGCATCAGCCTAGCCCACAAACAAATAATATACCCTAGCACTCAACCTTCAGGTTAAAATGGCTGCACTCCTTTTGGCAGCTTGAGTCCTTCAACACTAGGATCTCTGCAGTTAGTCCTATCATCACCCAGCAGTGGCACTAGCCAAGTCCAGTGGTGAAGGACTCACGCTGGCAAAAGGAACGCAGCAAAACCCCCGTAGGGTTGAGAGTCTGTTTCTTACTTGTCTGTGGCCCAGCCCTAGTATTAAAGTTTATGACAAAAGCATTTTTGCACTCCTGGTACTGCAAACAGGGCATTCCATTCTTCCTACCCTCTTAATTAATGTAAAAGTAGCTTGATTTATTAGCTTAAAATTACATTTTTATTGATTAGCAAAAAATATTCACACTTCAATGTGGCTTCAATAATATTTCATATATTATATTCGAGTTCACGTCAAATTAAAAAAAAAAGTGGACTTCACACACACTTAATACCCTATTAATGAAAAAAATTAACCCAAAATATAATTATAGTGGCTTAAACCACAAAGCCATCGATGCAGGTAAGATACAAATTATCACAAGTGTAAGCCTTAATAGGTAAAATTTTAACAACAAAACCATTATTATTACATAATGCATAGGTCTAAAAGTGACAAAGAGAAAAATCCAATCTTACTCTTTTAAAGCACAGGCAAAGTTGTTAATGTTTTCACGGTCCAAGTTTGCCGTCGGCTCATCCAAAGCAAAGAAAGCACATTTGGCGCTGAAAGTTTCAGCAAGAGCCAGACGGATGAGAAGGGAAGCCAAAATCTGAAAATAGTGTATATTTTTGTCTGTGAAGAAATAATTGTTTTGTCTTATAAGTACCATACATTTATTTTATTCAGTACTACATCTTACTACTTGTTCGGGCTATAAGCTTACCATAAAATAACACTAAATTTATACATTGGTTTTATTTTAAGTTTTTTGTAATCGGAACCTTATAGGTAAGGATGAGGAAGGTTGCATTTTAAAAGATCTGAAATGTTTATTCATCCAAATAAAGATGAAAGACAATCCTTCAATGGAGGAAACCCCCCCCCCCCAAAAAAAACCTGCACAAAGATGGGTAAAACTGCACCAATTGATTTTCCTAATCCTCCCCATCTCTAGTAATTTGATTATGAACATGTTGAATCTAAAATGAATCTAAACTTTAAAGTATAAATATTTCAAGTTAGTTAATAATATATAAAATGTTGCAAAGACTCGGCAAATCCTACCTTCTGTCCCCCGCTGCAACGCCCCCTCATGTCTATTTCCACACCCCCTTTCACTTGGACAACCCTGTAGTTGTAGTTGCGACGTTTAGTGGTACCTAAAAATACATATATTTAATTTAGTCTTAGGCTACAAAATAAATGTTTCAAGGAGAAGAGAGTAACCCACAATCATTTGGAGCTGTATTGATGACTAGACAAACTGATTTGTATCAATAAAATGATTATATTTTGTTTAATGAAGAGTTTTATTTCAGTATGAAAATACAATAAGTTAAATATTTTTGTTTGCTATAAATGGTAGCAAATTAACTAAAACTAAGGCTAGGAATAGAAAAATTGCATCTATAACGATATTTTTACCCACTTATTTGAGGTATTTAATGTGTAATTTCTAAATAGACTGAATATATCAAGCAAACAACGTATAAACTAACTTAAATTTAAAACAGACACAACATCCAAATCCTGGCCGTTAATTCCTCTCACTGTGAAAGGTGACACCAACATTTCACTAATAACATACATTTTTCAGCCATGTCAGGAATTGAACCCCGAGACTGTTGGCTCAATATACAGACATACTACTGAGTGTGCTCAAGTGTTGGACTCTTGTTTTGTCTTTGGTCACAATACGAACATCACTATGGCATGTTCAAATATACATTTTATTTCTTTTACAAATGGTCAGCAATGGAGGGGCAATAGATTTATTGAACTATGAACATATTTTATCGAAAAAAAAATTGACAATAAAGGAAAAACGGTGCCAAATGGCTATATTAAATTAAACATTGAAAGCAAAAAATTGTAGGCCTTACCCTTCTACCCTCCTTTTAATATTTAATTTAAGCTTCGCCAATAAAATTAAAGGAAGCTAAGATACACATTAAAAATTGATTTTATATCTTTTTTTTATATATAGTACATTGCAAATTAACAGTTATACAGTATTACAAAATTTGAAGTAATAAAATCATTACATATCGTGATAACAAATTGATTTAAGACAAAATATGCTAAGCATTTTTGTATTAAACATTTTATAAATCATAATTAATGTCAACAGTTGCATAATTAGTAAAAAAAAAAATGTATTTATACATAATATATTCAAAATACAACAGTAAAAATCTTCAAACCTTGAATCAGCTTTGTGATTATTTCATAAATTCTAATTGAATTTGCCTCAAAATCAAAAAATTTGACTTGGTAAACCCCTACTTATCTTAAGTATAGTACTAAACACAAAAAAGTCTTGGCATATTGTGTTACCTTGCTTGTCAGAGGTGGTCTTAATCTCAATGTAGTCGATGTCACTACCACAGTAAATCTGCCTCCACAGAGTACGGATGATGGTATTGATAATCTTCATGCGTTCACTGTGGAAGTGTGTCACAGCCCAATCCATTGCTTTGGCATAGGTGAACAAGTCCTTTGCAGAGTACTCGAGCACCTTTAGTGTAATTTCACAGCATAGATTATTTTGATTAGTTTCGGAGTATTCTTTAGTGAATGCTGATTTTTATTTATAAAATAAAAGAAAATGTAAAATAAGCCTGTGAATTTAATGTTTTCAATCTCAAATAAAATCTTAGTTTTTTTATACAAAAATGGTTTGAATCAATTCCAAATCGAATATTTCATGATGGAAATACAAATATTTTCCAGTGAAAAAATTATTTTACAGTAAAATGATATTAGATTCAAATCAAATATAAGACCAAATTATTTATCTTTATGGAGTTCAATATAAAAATAAGGTCAATAAGGTATGTCCAAATAATGAATGAATTTTTAAAGCTATAATATTCTATGATATTCACAAGTTAATATGGTCAGGTCAATAATTGGTCATAGCTAACTTCTTTAAAAAGTTAAATCATTCAAATGTTTACTTTTAGATTCAAATCTCGAATTTTTTTCAATCAAA
This sequence comes from Timema podura, assembly GCA_033556935.1. NCBI lineage: Eukaryota > Metazoa > Arthropoda > Insecta > Phasmatodea > Timematidae > Timema > Timema podura. Next base: position 23,693,710 of record JAVRXN010000014.1, read on the forward strand.
TTTGAATCTGGTATATATTGTGGATTTGAGATTTTAATCCCGATATGAATCTTTAAAATTTTACAATTTGAAATTTCAATTACAAATCAAATATGGATTCCAAATTTCAAAGATTCGCATGGGCTTATGGTAGAATAATATTATTTCCACAGTCAAGTCAACTTGTAAATGCTCAGGTGTCTAACTCTGATGACCTAAGAGATTTGTTGGGTGGAGATTATAAGGAAGGAGTGGGGGTTGTTTACTGTTTGGGGAGAGAAAGATTTTTTTAAAAAAGGTAGTTTGCAAGTGAAAAAATGAGTGAGAGAGAGGAGATATTGCTAGAGGGTAGACTTTAAGGTAGACACTTGGTGTGCAAGGACAAGATTAAGTGTGAAAGAATTATAGCGTATATTTATTATTTAACTTTAAATGTATGTCTTCCTCCATTTTGTCTCTAATAAATAATTTAGCAGACTTACAAAAGCGAGTTGAAACCAGTTGTTGGATGATTCAGATGAACAATGGATTTTTCAAAGAGCACACCACAGTCCGATTTGAGATGTGGAATTTGTGTGGAAATGGAAGGACAACATGTAGAATATCTTTAGTTATGATAAGGAAATAATTTGTCCCATGTAAACCAAAACCACATTTAATTTTTTATCCTATTTCATGGTAATTAGATAAAAACAAAATTGTCTATCTCTGTGCGAGTCAGTTTGCAGAACTATATTTAATTTTTTTTTAAATACTTTTTTACTAATTTGAATAAGTACCTACTACAAGAATCTATAAGTTTTGCACCTCTTTTTTTAACAGCCTATATATCTGTAAAGACCCTGGTAGTATTACACATGGGAAAAATGACCGAGGTTTTTGTAGGGGTAATTTACATAGTTCTGATTTAATCAGAGATTCTGAGTGTCATAAACTTAAATATTGAGGTTTTAATTAATTGTATCACATCGGTATCGTTTATAATTTTGTAAAAAACAGGACTGTGGAGTCTGAGTACGAGTTTGAAGCAATTTTGGGTGAAGTCGGAGTTGATAAAAATCTACAGACGTAAACTCCGGCTTCAAGATAAAAATTTATATATTTATAAAATTATTTATATATTTATAACATTTATAATACTATAGCAATATTTTATACTTTTGTTTTACTATTTAAATATACATTCACAATGACAAATTAAGTTTCCCATGAAGTGATCTGTATTAGAGCATTATACTGCAGTAAATTTGTTTTTACTAATCAATATATATTAGACATTTATAAACGAGTCAGAGGATTGGGTAGGAGTCAAGTCGGGCAGTAGAAAAATAGAGGAATCGAGTTGGAGTCGAAAGCTTGGTGTACCGACTTCACAGTCTTGGTAAAAAGTAAGTATGCTAATGCTATTTTATAATAATTAGACCAAATGGATAGTTTTTAAAAGAGTGTTGCAAATATCTGTAGGAATGAAAAGTAAAAACCTTGATTCAAGAGTAATATGCTCAAGACAAAGCATAATTTAAACATTTAAATTTGAAAACAAGAACCTACCGTGATGTTAATTGATGTTTCCATGTAATCTTTATGAGCATTCTTATAAATATCACCCTCCAGTTCAGTATTTAATTCATCCACTTTGTTTTGTAGCTGCTTTTGACTTCCTTCGGCAAAAGCTTTCTGTAAATACAAGACAAATTATAAAAAATAAATGGTGAAAAGGATTTTCAAGTTGTTCAGATTTGCAGATAAATAGGATGAGTACATAAAAATAAGTTCGGTTTTGCTGTTTTTCCGTTACTATCATTCAAACCCAAGGAGAAATACATATCAAAAAGAATCGGCAGCCGCATATATTTACATCCCTCTCGCCTTGAAGAAGCAAAGTAAAAAAAGACATCTGTGCAGAGATTTATTCTTTTATTAATATTATGGTCTAGCAACTACTAAAATTTAATACATATTTTTAAATTGTAATTACTTTTTATTAGATTTTATAAAATAAATAATAACTTTTTTAGAATAATGGATCCCCACCCACCCTACGGTTCCACCATCCCTGCCTGAAGATATTTATGTTTCAAATTTACCTTTTTAAATTCTAGAAACAATACTCAATGAGCCATACATGAAAGAGAACTTTTATTCTTATTTCTAGCTTGAGTAAAAATCTATATTCGTAGAAATGTTCACTTACCCGTCAACACTGTTGAAACACATTTGCGCACCTCTCTTTGGTGGTTCGCCGAAAATACTGACATTGGGTGGAACGGGTAAATGCGCGCGGCGTTGTTGAAGGTTCGATGGAATGTTGCAGCACTTTGTGTAGTTCAACGTTCGGACCGGCATTCCGCTCACCAATATGTACGAGGCTTATCACATATTATATTTTGTTTAATGCACTTTATTTCATAAATATAACTGAAGGATAAAAATTATAACTAGATAACTCACCGACAATATATTATGAATTTGTCCTCAAACACCATTGAGATATGTGCATTTGGGAAGTATCTTTGCACCAGACTTTGAGTGAGGCTGTAATTTGAATCTGAACAGCTGAATTGGGATGTATTGTCCTAAATACTAGTTTATATTATTTTCCTTGGAAAGTGTTGGTGCGATCAGCTACTTAAAATTAACCCCTATCATCATGAGACATTTAGATAGTCTATGTACTGTAAGACATGCATCTGCAATCGTAGTCTAATGTGTCACTTTTGTATTAACCCATTAGGTGAGTGTTATTTTGTTCCACGTTGAGTATATTTTTACAAAAATTTTATAGTTAAAAAAAGGTTTTTTTATAGCAAAAATAATATATTACTCAATAGGGGTGTGCAAAGTCCACTTTTTAAATTCGAAGCAAACTCGAATCAAATATATGGAATATTCTCGAGGCCGAATTGAAGCACAAATATTTTTTATTGGTTGTTTTAGGCTTGAAAACTATTTAATTGTCCTTAATTATATTTCCTGATGCTCTAAAATCACCTGTAAAGTGTTTTATTGCACGATTGTTTGTAATATTTTCTTTTAATCTGTTAATTCAAGCTACTATCAGTCTATCACAATTCAAAACTCGGTTACTATGGATTTTACTATATAAATATTAATTTGTAATGTACAAAAACAGCTAAGAGTGGGTGTAATTGAACATAAATTGACTATTTTAACTCTCAGTATTTTTATTGGCGAAGCTTCAATACCAAAGTTTTTTTTAAAACAAAGTTAAAGCTGATGTTTGTTTTGAAGTCAAGTCAAAGTTTCGAAGCCTTGCACACCACTATTCCTCAATTAACTAACTTATAAAACTTATTGTTTCTTCCTATACAACTTTTCAGCTATATACTAATGCATTTTACATTATTCTAGAAGTTATTCATAATGTGGTACTTTTTAAAGCAAGGTACAGCACAAAGAGGTACAGCACAATGTTGACAGCAGTAAAATGTATTTCTAATTTTGGGTGAGGCACACTATTTCTTAGGGGAAAAAACCCCATTGAAGTGATTGGTTTCTGAATAATACCTTATAAAATAATCAATCCAATAAAACACTTGATCTCTCCAGCATATCTCTCCTCCCAATTATGGTACCCACTTAGATGTTTCAAAACCCCCTTATTTTGTTTGATAGCAATGGTCCGCTTAGCTTAAAAGTTGGTTTTATTGTCAATGAGCTGTGCCAATTCATCCATAAAGAAATGTTACAACAATTCTATAGGCTCTGGATTTTAACTGAAATTTGTGTAAACACCTAAATTCGGTTCAAAATAAAATCTGTCCTTACTCGAACAAAGCGGTTCCCATTTTATACAGTTTTGATTTTGTCTTGTGATTTCTTCTTTTGACATATTATTAAAGTTGAAGCCACTAATTAGACGATCGTAATCACTTTCCCTTTCCTCAAAGTCACTTAAAAGAAATAATTTGCACCAAAATGCTATATTAAATTTAACATCAGATTCAATTAGAATTCCTTATGTGTCTCTCTTAAAAAAAAAAACCTCTTGAAATATTAGTGTTTCCAACAGTACTGATAGAGTCAATGATGGACACATGTATCCATATTTACAAACCCTAGTCTAGATTGAAGCAGGTTCACTCACCATATTATATTTAAAGGTAATAAATAGTTCAAAATGCTCCCAACAGATGGAGATGAATGTTAAAAAAAAAAGGTCTGACACTTAAAAAAGATTGATGCAACAAGTAAGACATTTGAAATAGCTTGATGTTTAAAAGCAGTTGACGCAACCTGCGAAAAGTTGTCTTGAATCTTGAATGTGGTTCATGCACACACATACACACACACACACACACAAACACACAAACGCTAAATGGGTAGACAGAGACGATGGGAAAAAAATAAATTACACAACTATTTAATTTTAAGCTTCCCACTAAAGTGGGATAGAGTTTGGTCATGAATCTGAGCGTTTTATCTTCACCTTACCTCTTTTTGGAGGTCTTGTTCTGCGATTACCAATTCCTTTCTCTCTTTGACTATTTCTTTCACATTCTTTCTGTGGATCTGTTCAGTCAAGTCAGCAATTTCTAAGTTCAGATCTTTCTCCTCTTTACGTTTCTCACGCAATTTTAGGTTGTCTCCCAATTCTCTCTCTTTAATCTGTAAGATAAATAATGAAAATATATTTTACAAAGCTTTTAGTTTCCACACAAACACTTAATGTGCAAACTAAATAAATAGAAATAAATTAAATATTAATTTATTTCAAAGAGCTTTGAAATATAAATCATGAAATATGTATTTAAAAAATGTATTTACTATTTGTCTATCTGTTCTTCATTTTAAGTTTTAAACTTTGCTATATAATAACTTGTAGATAACAAAAGTTTCTCACATTGTACTTCTCAAGTTTTGTTTGGATAGATTAAAATTATGAGTATCATTAAGTAGTTCTTTAAGAAAAAACCTCTTTTTGAGGTACATTTTATTATATTTGGAAGAAGGTACAGAAAAGTGGGATAGAAAACTATACAAGATTAAAATGTACAAATAAAATACGGCTTTTACAAAAAAAAAAATGGACTTTACATTGCTACTATTGGACAAAGAGGTTATGGTTGACCACTAAAGAAAATCAAATCATTACCCCAGAATACCATGACCTAGGTTTATTCTACCGGAACTCATTAGCAGGGAGTGTGAGATAAACAGCACAACTTCCTAAAAGAGAAAACCATAAACACAAAAGGGAGGGAAAAAAAATTGGTAAAGAATGATTGGTCCAGTGGCAGCATTGTAAAATTTAACTGTGTTGTTAATAATGTATTCATAACCTTATATTTATTTCTTGACCTTCTTCAATATATAACAATATGTACCTCAAAAAGTGAATAGAAGTTTTATTTAAAGGGATCTACAAAAGAAAAATAAATTATTAACTAAGAAAAAAGGAAGAATGTTTAAATTATTAATTTATATGATATATATTTATCACCTTCAATAAGGAAACGTGTAAATTTGTTGAAAAGGAAATTTCTTTAGAAAAATAACAAAGAGTAAAGCGAAAGTGAGCTGCATACTTTGAAAAAAATATATAGTGTAAATAAAAGTAAAAAAACTAACATATTTACAAAAATTTAATATTTCTATGTTTTATGGCATCTTCCTCAGGAATTAGTGGTAGTAAAAATATAAACTATCACCTTTTGAGTTGCTAAATAAGTTTTAACTTTATCGATTTCTTCACCGACTTGCTGTTTCTGCAAATCAAGATTCCTTTTTTCTGTCTCAAGTGACTGTATGGATTCTCTGACAGCCTCAAGGTTCTGGGCAACACCGCGCTTCTCGTAGCTTTCTATACTAGTTTGAAGTTTGATGATATCATCCACTTTCTTTTGACAGTTTGTAACCTGAAATACAAACATAATAGAATAATAGTTCAATTATCATCTTAAAGGAAACATGAATTTTATTTATAGCTCTGGAATAATTAACTAAATATAAACTATGTTGTAAGATTTTTATTATTTAAGGAAAATCATGGTGGTCACAGGAATTCAATTTTCAAATTCCCTGATTTTTCTAGACAACAGTTTATTTTTTCCCTCATCATGTTTTAACCCATTTATAACTGTAAAACTAATAAGTATAGACGGACCATCAAGGGTCAACATGGGTGGCTCATTTATCTGTGACCTGTACTGATGAATGTGTTAACAGTATCAATCTCATCTCTGGTTTCCTGGTAATAGGAAGGTCAAGGCTCAAATTCGACCAAGGGTAGTGAGGAGTTTTATCCTTAATGTTTTCCCACTCTACCCCTGCAAACCCGCAAAAATGATGAGTGTTTATTTTCTTCAAATTATCCTTTTACATCCCTATAAAATGCTCAAAAACTAAATAGGTAGTAGTGTTTGACTTTGCAATGTATGACCTTGGTTAAGTTGAAGAAAATATTCTAAGTAACACAATGTGTTCAAGGTTGACTAAATTAACTTTTATTATTTGTTAAATATAATCATTTTTAAAGTAAAACCTTTCACTTTATGACTGTAAGCTCTAAGGGTATTCAAAGTTCACTTTTTCGATTTAGAGTGAAGTCAAAAAGAATATAAATCAAACATTTCCGAAGCCAAATCAAACTTTGATTATTTTTACTGTCTTATGTTGAAAAATAGAATTTTATATTGTGCATATTTATATATTTTAGACACTAAATATTATATAAATGTGTTTTATTTCAAAAAGTACAGATTTAATTCAAAATTGATAAAGTACTAGTAAATTATTGTTACAAGATGTCATTCAATCACTGAAAATTTTTGTAATGCAGATAACAGAAAATGAAGATAATTAATATAAATGTTAGGGTGTGCAAAAACTTTGACTTCTCCTTGAATATTCATGCGATTCAACTTTGATTCAAAAGTAAAATTCCAAATTCGACAATCACAGAGCTTTACAATTTTTTATTTTTTTTAATTCAAAGTTAAAACACACATATTTTTTATTATTATTTTCTGCTGTTATTTCCATCACAAATTAGTGCTGACATAAAAAAAATTGAATTATTTAAATTACAGTTTCTTATAATAACTTAATTTATCATTTTAGGACAAACTATATTAATTATGTATGAATGTTTTCTGACCTCTGTTCGTTTGTTATCAATCTTGGTTCGGTTGGCTGCCTGCAGTTCCCTTTTCTCGCAGATGGCTATCTCCAGCTGCTTGTTAGCTGGCTGTAGTTTCTCTGTCAAGTCAGTTATATCCAGACTGAGTGACTTCACCTCTTTTTCACATTCCACTTTTTTCTTCTCTAACTGTTGTCGAGCCTGTAGCTCTCCCTTAATCTGAAAATAAGTCACACATTTATTATTAGAATGTCAAAATCAATTCCTCGAGTTCTAATATCATAAGAATCAAAAATTATCACAATTATTGACACCTTAATTTTTTGATCTCAAATTTTAGAAGGTAAGCCTTTTTGAGAAATTTTTAATTTTGGCCATTATTAGTTATTTTACCTTTTCACTTTAGTATCGGCAAACAGTAAATGTGTTCAACATGGTCTTTGTATTCTAGTGATCTTGTGTAGATCAAAAAAGACAGTTGTTAAAATGTTAGTCGATTCAATTACTTATTACAAACTTACTTCAACCATATTTGTGAAATTGAAAAATTACACCTGGAAACAGGAATCGAAACCAGGACTTTTGCCTTAGTTTGCTAATGCTTTAACCACTGAGCTATCTATGCGTAGTCTTCTGTCTAAGGTCATTCTTCCCTCATATTTTAAGGCCGAGTTTATGATGGAGGTTTGGAAATCGTCAGCTACATTTGAGTGGCCAATTAAGATAACGAGCTATAAGACAACACAGCCACCTTCAACTCGGGAAGTTGTAGAATATGGGTGAAGAATGGCCTTAAGCAAAGGACTCCTGTATAGCTCAGTGGCTAGAGCATTGATGTATAAAGCTAAAAGTCCCGGGTTTGATTCCGTTGTCCAGGTGTCATTTTTCAATTTAAAAAATATATTTAGATGCAGCTCTAACCGTAACTAACAAAATAAGAGCTTCACTATTTAATCCATCCCTACTTCAATTATTTTAATCATTTCTTTTCCAATGACAGTTTTTGTTTTAAGAATTTATTTTAAGCTCAAATGGAATAATTTAGAACTGTGTTCAGGGTATTGACTAGTTAACCCAATGGGAAGAGATCAATGGGAAGACATAGATGCTGACGGCAGAATGACATTAGAATGGACCTGTAACAGACAGGGTGTAATGAGGTGGATTGGATAGAACTAACTCAAGATAGAGAGAGTGTAATGAGGTGACTGGATAGAACTAGCTCAAGATAGGGATAGGGTGTAAGTAATAAGGTGGTCTGGATAGATCTCAATATAGGGATAGAGTGTAAGTTTAATGAGGGAAGACTGAATAGAACTAGCTAGAAATAGAGATAGTATGTAATGGGGGGACTGGATGGAACTATCTCAAGATAGTGATAGTTTGCAGTGGGGGGAATGGATATAACTATCTCGAGTTAGGGATAGGTCGTAGTGAGGTAGCTTACCGGTTGTGGCATGGTCGGCCAATGATTGGATTGATAATCAGCATTAGCGCCGCCCTAATTAGTCTTCACAGTTCCCACTTGGATTCACCCACCAACAGATTTGATTTGAGCATATCACAATAAATAAATTAATATGTTGCTGTAGCCTACCAATGCAATTTGGTGTAAAAAGTGTGCGTCATACTTTAAGATGGTTGTTGTCGAGTTTGTTCTTCTTCTCACGGAGTTTGTGGATCTCGTCCTTGGAGGAGTTGAACCTGCACCGCGTGTTCTCTAGTTCCTTAGAAGTTGCGTTTAGCTCTTGACGAACATGTTTCTGTTCTTCCATCACATCCTGAAGATTCTGTGCTGGACCTGGAACAAAACTTTGATTCATTATTTTTATCAAAGGAAAGACTTATTAGTAAGAAGATAAAAAAAAGAAATTGTTCAAAATGTAAATTATTTTAGATGTTCATAGAGTTAAATGATACATAGTAATTATCTAACCTAATTAAAATACATATTTTGATAACAGATAACTTAATTTATCATTTTATGGTGAAATATGTTAATTATGTTTGTAAATATGTTAATTATGTTTGTAATCTCGCATTTTGTAAACTATATTAAAATCCTAAATTAATACGACTATTCAACATTTAGTATTTTTTTTCAGCATTAAACTATTTAGACATAGTTTAAATGGTTGAGCTACAATTTGACTTTGTGAATATTTCATGTTATTTGGTTCTTTGAATTGAAAAAGCGAATTTTGGTCACCCCTAGTTTCTTTATGAATTCAAAATAGTAATTCAGTGTTTGTGTGAAGTGTGTTTTCTCTTATCTTTTTGTTTGATAAAGGCAACAATGCCAAAATAATACTCATTTTGTGTTTAAATGTGTGACAATATTTAAGACAGAAGAAAGAATATACCACCTTTTGTGCAAAGGATTCTTCCCATATCTTCCCCTTTTTCCTTACGTGGGCTTTCTTCATTAAATCTGCACTTATTAGTTTATTTTTCCGTTTTTTTTTTATAAATTTCTATGATTTTAAAACATCCCTAAAATTGTAAGATCCAATTTTTTTAATTTTTTTTAAATTTTGGGGCACATAAAATGTCACGATCTACAAAATCTCGAGCTTGGAAATTCTCATAATTACAATACTTTTTCTATGTGAGAAAGTAAAAAGTGTCGGTCAATAATTTACTCATCACACGAAATAACCCAATTCTCCTAACCTTCTTGTACACTTTTTTCGAGCCGGCTCTTTTTCTCCTTGACATGTTCCACCTCTGTTTGAAGTTGGTCCACTACCACGGTGTCGCCCTGAGCGCCCTTGGCGACTTTCTCCCTCGTCTGCAGCTCTGTTAGCGTCCCTTTCACCTCCTCCAGCTGCTTCTGAACACGCTCTCTCTTCTTCTCGATCTCTTCCAGCTCAGATCTTTTAATTTTTAGCAATAAACATTCATAATTAGGTTTAAAGTAATGATTATAGGTGTACCAAAAAGTATTTTAAAAGAAAAGGCCATATGAATAAAAATATCAAAAATAAAGTGAATTAGCTAGGGGCCCAGGAGCTTTTATTGGTGGGTTAGACCAACAAATTATGGGACAAACCTAACAACCAGACTCCAGATCATTAATTTAACACTTAACTGAATGTATGAATGTTTCATTGAATAAATTATGACAAAAAATGTTATCTTTTACTTAGGGCTGGGCCGATGCCGATTATTAATCCGATCATCGGCCGATTATCGCATAACCGGCGATTCCGATGATTGGTGTTTGAATCTCCGATTATTTATGCCGATTATTCAAAATGTGTGGGTATATTTTAATTCCTAAAAAAATAATATTTTATCTCTGCTCTCTCGTATGTGATCTTTGAATAATTAGCTTGTTCTTAGCGACTTAGGTTTGAAATAAACAGCATATCCAACATTCAAAACAAAATATATCAAAATAAATATATTTACCATAGGTCTTTTTCCGATTTATGCACGTTATTAGAAATAAAAATACTCACAAGTAACAAATCTAATAATCATAAAATAAAATATAAGCAGATTGGTATTGTTTTATTTCGATTTGTTAAAGATGCCCAAAAAATGAAACATCGGACGTAATAATCTCGCACATGTGCACATTTTGTTTTAAATGGAAACCGTTTTTCTTTTAATGCAAGTACAAAACTTTCCACTGGCAGGGAATTTGTTTCGCTCATATTTCAATATGAATTTAATTAATATATGTTAATATTTAAATTTTACATTTTCTTTAATAGTTAAAAGTAAATTAAAATAAGTTTTAAAGTATTTCTTAAAAAAACCACGAAAAATAACTTTCGTTGCACATTATGTTATTTATTATTTATTTTATCATATTGAAGTAGAGATGGGCAAAATCGTTCTTTTAAATTAACGATTCATTGTATCTGGTTCAGTTCAATGATCCGTTCATTTTGACCCATTCACCGTTCATTCGATTTTCTAAAGGTAGTTTTTATTTAAATGTAGTTAAAACAATGTAATTTTTCATCAAGATTATTTAAATTGTTAATAAAAAGATCGGATTACTGTTTAAAAATGGTGATGCCTTTTTATTATACTTTTTTTTAAGAAACCACTTATTTCCATACGATATTAATATTTAATAGTTAAATTATGATAGAATGCTTTGTAGAATCTCAAAAACCTATGTTATGATATATCTAAATCACAATTCACAAAAATATTACGATTGTTAAAAATTGTTAAATATTGAAGCCATATTTTAATAGACACTGGATGTAAAAATTTCTATTTCATTTAAAAACAAAATAGATGTAGGCCTATTTCCTTGTGTGCAAAAATATGTGTGCCTTGATTATTTTTTATCATTAAAATTAAATTTAAATTTGCTGATTATGATTTGTCTTTGTCTAATGAAAGGGTCAGTAGGCCTATTTAATCATAAATGTGAAATCATATTGTAATTATCTAACATGTACCGGTATATTTGCTATTTATTAATGTGATTTGTTTTTGTTTAATGACAGGTTCACTTGTCCTAACAATAACAATATAAAATAATAATTAAACAACCTTTACATTTTAAAAGCTTCTATTTAAATGTTATTAAAACAAAACTATATTGGACATTATAAAACTAGTAAAAGTAACTTTTTTTTGCTTTAAGGGTCATTTTACTTTATACACTTATTAAAATTGAAAACAAAAATAATCGGCATAGGTGATCGGCCTAATCGGCAACAAATGATCGGCATCGGACTAATCGGCAAAATAGCTGATCGGCCCAGCTCTACTTTTACTTACTATTTATGTTTTATGTAGTAGCTTAAGAAGTAGATACATCTATTAGATTATAAATCCGAACTGAACTTAGTCACCCCGAAAATTTAATCAGAGATGATCAAATTTATAGTGTAATTATTACAGCACAAGCATTTATTATAATTTTTTATAGCTATAAAAATTTTAATTAGGGGTTTGGAAATTGATTAGTACTACTAATACTAGGAGGACCTGATATAGGTTTCCCACGAATAAACAATACAAGATTTTGACTTGTACCACCATAACTAATAGTGCTTTTAGCAAGTAGATTAGTTGAAAGTGGAGAAGGTAGGGGATGAACAGTTTACCCGCTCCTTATCTGTTGATATAGCAATCTTTTCATTACACCTGGCTCTGTTTCAATTCGAAGTAGAAGCAAATACAAATAATATTCCCAAAGCCAAATCGAAGTTCAAATATTTTATGTTATTTGTTTTAGTAGGTAAATAATATGACATGTTTTTATTTAAATATCTTAATGTCTTTAGACACCAAATATAATTTACAAAATATTGTGCTGTAAAAGTCTTTATCAAATTTTATGTTAGTTGATAGATGAAGTTGATATTACTACATATAGTTCAGTAGATGTGTGCAAAGTCCAACTTTTTAATTTCAAAGCGAGCTCGAATCGAATATATGAGATGGATGTGTTAGCCCGTCAAATACATACACTAATACACTACACTAATAAACGATAGATTAACTCCTCATCCATTTAACAACACCCGAGGATGATGTTTGTACATCAAAACTAGTCGTCTATGTATTTGGCTGACTGTAATCAACCTACAAAACTAAGGAGATGGGCACAGCCAACAAATAAGAAAGATTTATTTTAGACTGAAACATTTATTTATTTGTCATTTTATAAAATTAATTAAATTTGTATAATCTGTAAATTCAAATTTATCTTTAATTTTCTCGTACAGTCACTACAAATATAAGTTCATACCGGTGATCAAACTAACAATCTAGTTCCAACTTTCACCAGTTAGGCATAAAATATTTTTTTTGCATAAAATATTTTTGTATTAACTTTTAATTACATTAACTGTTATTATTCTCTTAAGCATATTTCGCTAAAGTTATTAATAAATATTCGATGATCGGGATTAATGGATGTAAATAATCGTAGCATGAACAATTATTTTAAACAATCGGTATTGGTAATCGATTTTACTGAATCGATACACCTCTAGTATAGAGTAATATAAATAGCCAGAATAATATATATTTTTTAAAGCATAAAACAAAACAAAAAAATATTCAAACTTAATTTCGGTTTCAAGAATATTTCATATATTAGACTAGAATTTGCTTAGAATTTAAAAAGGGGGCTTAGTACACCCCCAAGATTTAGCCAACGACTCTACAACGACACTAATGGTGAGTGAAGCTTAGACTTGATTAAAAAAAAATAGCAAGTCGGCATAAAAAAAATCCTGTTTCAACAATATGAAGCTTCATCAATAAAAATATTGACAGCTAAAATACTAATTTCTATACTTATAATTAATATTCCTAACTGTGTTGTTTATTCAAGCATATCTTTCTTTGTGTTTTGTGTGTTTTCAATGTCTCTCTTAAAATGAAAAAGGAATATTTTCAAAATTTTAAAACAATGTGTGAAGTGTAATAGTACAATAGTCTAAGAAGTAAAGAAGAGAAGAAATGGAGAAGTGTGTTTTTTCTATCTAGGCCTAACCTAACTACCCTTTCAAGTTGGCTTCCTTCACTATCATTTTCTTTATATCACTGTGTAGTGTTTCTACACTGTCTTATTGTACATTTCCAAGCCAGGCACTAATTCATTTTATTTTAACATATAAAAATTATATAAATATGAACAAAATAGTATTTTTCAAGCATAAAATTATTTTCAAAAAGTATTCAAACGTCGATTCAGCTTTGAGAATATTTAATAAATTGAATGCTAGTTTGCTTCAAATTGAATAAGTGGGCTTCAAATTCACATACTCCTATTCTCTTACGATGTCATATGCGCAAACATATGTAGATAAAATGGTTAGAGGTGCAGGACAAAATATTTAACTGCTTTTAAACATTAATAAATTTAATAGTATTAGTATGTGGATTTATATTATTTTAGATAACAAACATAGGTTTATGCATAACACCCCCTTCCCTTCTCCCCACCACTCATTAGCGCATGCCTATGGTCAATTGGGATTGCGACTAACCTGGCAGAGGGGATCTCCAGAGTCTTCAGTCGTGCGCAATGCTGATACGCCGGTTTTAATTGGAGCATCTCTCGCTGATTGGACTGCAATCTTTTGAGGTGAGCTTCCTTTTTACTGACCAACATAGGGACGTTACTCACTTTGTCGTTCAACTGTTCAGTATTGGCACAGGAAGTAACATTTTAAATGGATATCATCAATTTGATTAAAACAACCATTTTATCCAACTAAAAATTGACAAAACATTATGGAAGTTTTTCATATATTTATTTAATTCCTATTTAGCATCAATGTTTTTAAGATGTACAAAAAACTCAAGAAATATCATATTAAGATGTAATTATGTATATTAAAATACATTAGTAAGTTGATATTAGATAAATTGTGATGGATAAATTATTAAAAAAAGTCTAAAGTTATTGAGAACGCCTCTTGTGAAATAACCAACATAAAAGTAGTTTCTTTTTTGTTATGAATAAATAAAATAATAAATGTTGGTCTTACCAGAGATTTAGGTTTTCTCTTCATAGCAAACATTTTATGGTAAATTTAACGTGACAAAACTAGATTGAGCAAAATTCTTAAGATTTTCTAAAAATTAATATAGGCCTATTTATGTATTTTTTTAAACAGTAGAGGAGTTTATTCATTATTTTAGCTGTTTAAATTTGTGAAATAACAAAATAAAACAAGATTCTAAGCTTTGGAATTTATTTTTCTTAAGAAATATTGTGTGAATTTTTACCAGAATTATGAGCTTAGTGAATTTAGGTTTATTTCGCGTGATATTTAAAGATACCATACCTCAGTAATAAGCTCTGTGACACTTGAGCGGGAATCAAAGCCCCGATGACAAAGTGGGCAGCATGGTTCACTTTGTTGCATTTTCTCAATATAATGGCGATACATAAGCTCTGATGATGACAGAACACCCTTTTCATCCTGGGATAAAATAAAATCAATATTGATATTTTAAAAATAAATGAATTTCCCATTTACATATCAGAGCTAAATATTGCATTATGCATTTCAAAAATATTTAGTCCTTTGAATTACTTATAATAAAATTTAGAGCCTTAAAATTGAATTATATACCAATATCTTAAGCCTGTGATAGTTAAAGATTTTTAACCCTGTTTAAGTCTTAGCTCATCAGTTTGACGCAATTTTTAGTTACATTTTCGATCAAGTTTTAAACAAAACAAAATTGGAAATTGTGAGTTGGAAAAAATCCATAATGATTCTGAATTAAGACTTTACAAACATTTAAAACAGGTTTATTAAAGATGTGAGAAGTCAGGTTTATTTTTTCTATATTTAATCATTCCCTATTCAAGCTGATAGCAGGGAACTTTAGAAGAACATGGAGTTTTGATTTAAAATATGTATTTCGTGTTAACATTTAAGACTTATCTTAGACTTTCGATTTAAATGTGAAGTTTAGAAATTAAATTTTAGATTACACTAGTTGTGCATGAATTTATATGTTTTTGTATACAAAATAATTATATTTTAATCATTCATTGTTCATGTAATTTTAACCAAAAAATGATCACTAACCAAAATAAAATATAGCCACAAGAATATTTTATCTTTTTTTTTACCTGTAGTTCTTGAATTTCACTTTCAAGTGTCTTTAAAGAAGTTTCCAAATCTTGGCTTCCACATTGTTCAAGGATTGATTCTTCATTTTCTATAAGGTGAATGCAAACAAACCTATATCAGTCTATTAAATTAATATATGGTACCAATTTATAAAAATGTACTTTACATCCATTATCGTGTCCAGCCTGTGGCCTGGGTCAGTTTTTTATTCAAGCCATATATTTTTAACTACCAGCTTTCTAGGCTTCATATGCATTATAATCTAACTTAAGACTAGGACAGTCACAACATCCAGTCCCTGGCTGTTAATTTATCAATGTGAAAGGGTAAACCTACATTTCGCCAAAGATAAATTTTTCTACCATGGCGGGAGTCGAGCCCAAGACCCTTAGCTCAGTAGGCAGACATGTTATCAACATGTCAGATTATGAAAATGTACTTTTTAAATCCATTACTGTTTCCGGCCTGTGGCATGGATCAGATTTTATTCAAGCCATATATTTTCTACTACTGGCTAACTAGGCATCATAGCTTCATATGCCTTATATTTTATCTTAAGACTAGGACAGACACAACATCCAGTCCCTAGTCATTAATTTATCAATGGGAAAGGGTAAACCCATATTTTCTTCAGGGAAAGATTTTCAGCCATGCCGGGAATCGAACTTGGGTCCCTGAGCTCAATAGGCAGTCACGCTACCAACTGAGCTAAGGTGTCAGACTATAAAATTGTACTACATATCAAAAAGGTTATATGCTTACTCCGGACTTCTTCCTCCATAGAATTGAGTTTATCCTCTTGTTGTTTGTAGTGAGTTTCAGTGTAGTTAGTTCTTGTTGTTTAGCATTCTGCAATTTTGTTTTCTCTCTAATAGCATTTTCCTATTCAAACAAATTTATTGTTAGTAACATACTTTTAAAATCCATTTGTTTGGTGTTTTCATGGACTTCTATTCTAAGTATTCACAAACATAGCTTGAGTTATAATTTAGGAATAGGACCTTAGAATGCTCAACTCTTTAAGCCAATTTCAAAAATTGAGAATTTGAGATTTAAAAATAATGTAGAAGATGTATATTATTTTTTTCCAATTTTGTTTAAGAGCTCTTATACTGGTTGTGAGTAGTGCTGGACAGGATACTGAATGCTCTGGGAAAGGTCT
Source organism: Timema podura (assembly GCA_033556935.1). Taxonomy (NCBI): domain Eukaryota; kingdom Metazoa; phylum Arthropoda; class Insecta; order Phasmatodea; family Timematidae; genus Timema; species Timema podura. The sequence continues at coordinate 23,710,535 of JAVRXN010000014.1, forward strand.
GAAGTTATTCCTGTAAGTCAGGTGGGATTATTTCCTGTAAAGTTTTGGGCGGAAAAAAACAAAGTGCACTTCGGCTTTAGCGAGGGGGGGGGGGGGTTACTGCTGACTCATCAGCCATCACTGTTAATCTCTTTTGTAGACAGTCTTCTTCTTTGTTATGTATCAAGCTTAGGGGAAAGGTGGGAGGTATTTTAATGCTTGTGGAAAGACAAACAAGTTGGGAGGCGATGGGCGATGACTCATTCTTTATCAACAGTTATAGGTATTTTAACACATTATTTTTATTTGTTGTAAAGTTAATAATAGGGGTGGCCGGGATCCCAACCCTCAGAAAAATGTTGGGAACTTATCCATTCCTGAGAGGAGAGTCGGGGGAAAGACCCTTTCCCTGCAAGAGGGAAAGGGTTCAAGCGAAAAATAAAGTCCTCTTATTGTTCTAGCAGGTACTACTGGCTCAACCACTATTGATGACAGTCGGCTTCTTTGTTCTGTAGCAAACTTGGAGGGGGAAGGGGGGTATTTTACTGCCTGTGGTGAGACAAACAAGCCGGGAAGCTAGTGACTTATTGTGCTCTATCTTAAACAGTTATTTGTTAGGTTCAGCAAGTGAGAGAGTTTGAATGATTTAGAGAAGGACAGAGCTATATTATACTCTACATATTTTGTGGCATAAAAATGAAAAGGGAGGAGGAAGTAGCTTGCCAAGGTCAACTATTTATGAGCATCAGCCTGTCTGTTGTTAGCAACCAAACAAAATGTGTTAAACTAAATATAAATAACCTTTAAGGGGTTTCATACCTAAATAATATTAATAGAGTTTAAAACCTAGATAATCTTTAAGTGGTTTTAGACCTAAAACATTAGGTGTTTCAAACTTTAAGTATACTAAACCTTTAAGAGGTATTTAAATACAGAACATTTAAGATTCTAGAGGATATTTAAGAAGTGTAAAAGATTTTTTTTAATCTTTTGCACTCTTCCAATAAGTAGTGAAGTATAAAACACATTTTAAAAAGAGATTAAATAATAAAAATAATGTATTAAAATAATTATTCAATTTTGTATTATTCAATATTTGTCCAAAATTTTGCTATTAGTTTCAATAAAATATTCGCACACCTGTATTTACATTATTATGTTTTTATGATATATTTTTTGTATTAAATTTAATTATGTCAAAGCTTTTACAACTAT